>CAEFZY010058351.1:0-51818 GCA_903066815.1 Brachyrhaphis roseni
TAGATAGATAGATAGATAGATAGATAGATAGATAGATAGATAGATAGATAGATAGATAGATAGATAGATAGATAGATTTATCAAACAAATATTAATTTCTTACAAAGAGAAGCTTATGCAGAATGTTTTCAAATATAGATATACATGCTCTATACTTTTCATTACACGTGTTTACGTTGCAAGCTTGTTGCCCCTGTGAGCGTATTCACACTTCATCTCTAAGATCCATGAGATCCCTGTTAGTACATGTGACCCAGCAGTCTGCTGGCTGGCTGCAGAGGGAGGGGAGAGGAATGTTGCCTCTGTGCTATTCTAAGCCACTCCGGCTGCAAGCTGCAGTGTAACCACAGCCACTCGTGGATGTTCACTTGCCTCGTTCATAGCGTTTTACGTGACTCAAGATGCATACGTGTGTTTTTCTACATGTCTGAGCATGTGTGTCAGTGTGTGTCTGCACATCCACTCCTCATATCCACTTGTGTCTTGATTGCTCACTTTAGGACAATGGCCCTTCTCCTGCAGTTGCAAATGAATGAAAGCACTTTTGGTTGTAGAAAGCCAGTCTATTGTAAGGTTAATTTGTCCATAAACGAGCAGCTACAGGCACCGGTTTGTCATTGTGTGACATTGTCCGGTTAACTAATGTTGTAGTAAGCCACTCCCAGGTGTGGAGACTGTCTGAGAAAATCACCCAACCAGGCAGTGCAAACAAAAACACAGAATTAACATAAGTTTCTGGTAAGCCTTATTCATTCATTCTTTGAGTCAAGAAAATGGGACTGCAAAAGACTTCTGGCAATAAAACAATAAACCTTGCATCAAATAGTAATTTTCTTAAACTGAGTCACATCATTACATCAGTTTAATAGAGGTGTAACAATATATTTAGCTCACATGAGAGGATGCACAATACTCTATTCATTAGAACAATACACTGTATTTTTATGGGAGCCGAATCTCCTTCTTTGTTTCACAGAGGAAGCTTTTCAGATATCAAAAATTGTTATCACTAAGAACTGTCCAAACCAAGCTTGGCCAGTCCATATTTAGGCGTTTCTTATGGTTTTCACATTCTAATGTGGTCCAGATCCTAAAAGAAAACTTCAACATGTTAGTTTTGCACCAACAGAAAGCTCCAAAGTATATGCCATACCAATTTTAGCATAGTTATCCAGTTTCAGTTTTCTCACAGTGCTTACAAACAGGTTTGGTTCAGCTTGGTATGAAGCCCTAAGCAGACTTTCTGTAGGGGGCTATAGATGATCACATTCTAGTTGCAAGTCGTAAAACCAGTGGGATTTGCAAATTGTTGCAGTGCTAACGACCCTTAACAGTGCAGGCTGAGAAAATGTATTTCACTTCGTTTTGTGCATTCAAACACAAGAGAAGCATGTACACAAATAGAGATTATGTGCCACTGGTTAGTAAGATGCAGACAGTCAGAATTGTAAATAAATCATTTTACATGTGTAGCAACTACACTGAGCTCAGCAGGCATTCTTAACATCATGGCTGCTGTGCAACCTCTGACTTTACCAGTGGAAACTCTGAGCTCAGTGGGCATTCTTGCCATATTTCTGGCTGGGGGAAGGGTTAAGAAATAAATTGTTTTGTTCATAAGTATATACGTGAAAATAAATATTTGTGTAAAATCCCAATATGTGAGGATTATGGCATTCTAGGAAATGTGTCATTTGTGACTTGGGTTATAGTCAGCAAAAGATTAAATGTTGCCCTACCCTTTTTACATGTCTTGGTATGCTTCATGGATTTATTCCCTCTCAATGTAGTCTGTGTTATTAGGGAGAAGCGATTTCGCAAACATTGCCTTCAGCCTTTTATTGATTTCTGGCTTTCTGTTAGGGCGTATAGGTGTGGCTGCATGTTGGCAAGAAGAAACAAAAGTGCCAGAATGCTTGTGTGATGGTAGGCAGAAATAGGCAGACAGCTGAGAGACACCTCTGTGCTACACTGTAAAACAAATGAACTGAAAAACTTCATGACACCTTCTGAAACAAAAATAATGACTTGCATTGTATTAACACATTTTAATTCTGTTGTAATGATCATATTTTTTTTTTCCGTAAAAGGGCAGTATTATGCATTTTCCAGGCACATAATGCCGTTACTTAGTACAATCACATAACTAAGTTATCATCAGTTGCTATAAAATGTTTTATATATCAAACATGGTTAAAATACATTTGACTTTATAAGTTAATGCCTTGAATTTGGGCTTCTGTCTCTGCAAGAAGCTCATGCTCTTTCCAACATGCTACCTCACCATGTCATCACAACATTGCTCCTCTATTAATCCTTAGAAGCTTTGTACTAAGAACAGTTTAGGAACTGTTTGGGAGCCATTTAGGAGCCGAAAGAGCCGGCTCGTCTTTGGGACCAATGCCACAAGAGTTGGCTCTCTAAAAAGAGCCTAACTTCCCATCCGTTTATTATCATGTACAGCCTCATATTTTAGCTAAACTTGTCAAATATGACTTATCATGCAAAAAACTGCAACTTTTTGCATGACAAATCTTCCTCATTCAGAAAAGCCTGAAAAGCCTTCAATTAGGGAAGGCTTGTTTAATTTTATGTGTTTATTCCGTTATGGACACTGGTATATTTTTAGAATATTTTAATCAAACGTTTGAAATGAAGAAAACACAGCAAAAAATCTCCTGAACATGGAAATAATTATATATTAAACTAAAACTGCTTTATGGGGTTTTGTGATGCACTCTCTTCCTCACCGCTGCGTATTAACAGAGGGGATGTTCTCACCTAACTGTCATGGTAGCTAATTCTTAAATTACTATTAAAACTGCACTTTCTTCTCCATAAGGAGAGGAAAGTGCCACAGTACAACATGATTACTTTCTAAAGCCTTGACTACAAAAATATTAGATATGGCAACTTGCATGTTGGGCTCGTAAGCACAGAATGCACTTTTAATGTATTATAAAACAACACAATTAATAATAGCACCTTTAGGGAGAGAAACAAGATTTTATCGTTAAAAATACACTTTACTGTGTCATAAAATAACACGTCTGTTAAAAAGTTAACAGTGTGAAAGGGAATAACACAACTTTGAGTTAAAAGTGCATTTATGTGGTGTCATAAAACAACAACTGGCATGTCAAATATTTAACATGATTAAAGAGTTAAAATATTAACAGCGTAATTTTGTCTCAGAATCCATGAGAATTGCATAAACTCGAAAAGAGAGTCAAGGGTAACACTCTGAGAGTTGAATTAGCACTCCCGATTTTGCTGTGTGCCTTTGCTCCAAATTCCTTTAAAGCGAAAGCATCACAGAAGTGCATTAAAGTGAAGACGGCACAAGGGAATTGCCTGCTAAGTGATGCAATGACTACCAATTTCCCTGGCTCTTAAAGTTTGTTGAAGAAAATAAAACTTAGCAGATGCCATTGAACAAAGAAATAATGGAACAACATAATGGTTCTTGTAGCCAGTCAAAAAGTTCAATGTTTTGGTCAAAGGGCATGTGAAAAAGTACTCCTCTGACAATGCTCTACACTGCTGAAACTTTATGTGGAATTACACTCAATAAATTTGAATATTATTTCATATTCTTGTTCCAGCCTGGTGTCTTTCTGCATTGAGTTCACATGTTCTCCTTTTGAATGTGTGGGATCTCTTCAGACCGAAAACACGAGTGTTAGTTTTATTGGTCTCTACAATTGCCCTTAGGTAAGAGTGTGTGTGTATGGTTGTTTGTCCAGTGTTCTCTCTGTGGACTGGTAACTTATCCAGGGTATACCCCGCCTCTCACCCAATGATTGCTAGAGATAAGCACCAGCTCACCTGTGCCCTTCCATGGATAAATGTGTGCAGACAAAGATAACGCAATTCACTCCTAATATACATTATTAACACCCAGATCGATGTTTTCAAGCATTTTCTCCTCTTTATTATGATGATTTTCCACTTGGAGGAAATTAAAACACAACATCAAAGACTTACACTATATCAGATTTGACCAAATAAAGAAAGGATAGAACATTATGTATTTTCTTGTCTTTTTTGTAGGACAATAAATTAACTATGTTATCTTCAGTGTTTATGAAGATGGAGTTTATGAAATGAAATGACGTCAGACTTAAATAGCGCTTTATATATATATGTGTGTGTGTGTAAATTTGACTTTGGATCATAGTTGTATCTAATGTCTTGAAATTGGCCTCTGTCTCTTTAAGGAGCCTCTATCCTGTCGGACACGCCAACTTCACCACATCATCACCGCAATTCTTGTGCTTTAAGCTTTTTAAAACCTTTCTTAGGAGAGTTGAACTGACAATTAGCTCATATGATAAGCTCAGCAGAATCACAGTTCCACCAGTAGCTTGCTAATTAGTGCTGCCACTAGTCTGGAGGGGCTGAGTGGGGGAGGGGTAGAAGAAGGCGGTCTGTGGGGCAGGAGTTCAGCTGGACTGAAGTCCAAGGTAAATAGGTGGGGCATGGTATGAGCAAGCATTTAGGCACACCCTGAATGACTGCCAGGGGTGATTCAAGGATTTCTCAAACATGCATAAAAGAATCAAAACTCCCTACATTTTTGATTAGGGAGTGACATTGTATCATGACGTAAAGCTCAAAAGCTTTAGAAAAATACCCCCTTAAAAAAATAGAGAAATATGGTCTTAATGAAACATGCTGAATATCTGAGCCTCTTTTTTTATATATATTTTTTGGACAGTTCTCGAAAAAGACATCTCCAAAAAGAATTCCATATTCTTTTTGGAATTCTACAAGCTACAATATAGCTTGTAGTCTCAGGAAACTACAAGCTATATTTGACCTTTTCAGGTATCAAAATAAAAGTAATATTCCAGAGAATACTCTAAAGGTCTAAAAAATCAACATTTGCATTACTGAGAAAAAACAAATACATACAGCACATAGTGAAAAAATACAAAAAAAATATTAAGATTATGACCACGAAACCGTAGAGATAGGACTGAATTTATGTTTTCAGCTATGTGAAATTAGCTACGAAATTAGCTGTTCTTTGGCTGCTGGTTCAGTGAGTTTTGCACATAGCATGGTGATTCTGGTATTGTTGGAAACAGCAGAGTCTGGGTTTAATCTGATTGGTAGTTTGTGTGGGCAGGACCTTGTTGCACTGTCGTTGCTGTGTGTTTACCAGTGAGTCGTCAGCATCTAATTAGTGCCTAATGTTTTTTGTTTTTTTTAATGCTTAATGTTTGAGCTGGGTGTTTGAGGTAGAAAATTTTGTTATCATTTAGATGAGCTTTTGCCCATTACATAGATATGCAACACGCCTATATTGGTTAATGTATAGCATGTGCTTAGATTGATCTTGTTAGCAGAAGTGCTGCAGGACCCAATATTGGGTCTGGTTTGGACCATAGTGTTAAGTTTGTAAGGTACTTTTAATCTGACAAACGAACCTCATCAGGTATATATAGTGTAATCTATTAAACATGACCATAGATTATGTTTGGTTGTCGAATATGAACCTCTTTTGTTATTTTCAAGCATCCTGTTCACTTTACACTGGACTTACTGTAATCTCAATTTAGGTGCAAAATAAATGTACTTAATCAGCATTCTGTTGTAGTATCCAAGTACACAGACAAAGATATTCAATAGGGTTGCTGTGCTCAAGGCTACAACAGAGGGTAGAGCTAACATTTAATTACAGAAACAACTATTAACTGGCTGTGACATCTCAGTTGAAAGGTTGTAAAACTAAAACCAGTAACTGACAATTCACTCCATATTCCCAATGCTGTTTTAAAGGTAGAACTGAACGTGTAAGAAATAGCCCCGTAAGCCAAGACTAAAACCTATCATTTTGCAGGGTTTTGCACAGGAACATAGTGTTACTGGACAGTTACTGTACATGATCCCAGCTCTCGCATTAAATTTAAACATGCTATTTCTGGGAGTAGGAAAATACATCCTTTCAATTACAGGGTTATATATATCAGGATATAATAAAATGATTCAGATTCCTGTCATTATTTGTCATTATCTATTAAACAAAGATAAAGCCATAATTCAAAAGATCTGTGTGGAAAAAGTAAGTATAGTGCTTTAGTCCAAAATTATAAATTGGCAAAATGTGAACTGAAGTATTTCAGACTATTTATAGATTCTGTAAAAAAAAAAAAAAGAAAACAATTTGTTAAAATAATATTTAATCCACTATTAACTGATAAAAACACATAGAACAAAGTCAATGCCTCGCTTACCTTGTAGACACAAAGGTAAATTTGGCATGTTAATTGCAGGAGTGTTAGATTTAAGGACTACTTTCTTTTTCTTAGGAATCAGGACTGCATTTGATCATTATTCCTTTAAAACCACTTGGAATAAAAAACAACATGGTCATGTTAGTGCCCTTTACATTATGACCAATCTAAAGAATGTTCATTTCCTGCTCACAAACTACAGTTCTTGCAAACTACAGAACTTGCAGTGCTTCCCAATGCTAGTGCTCAAGGCACACTGCCCTGCATGTTTCAGATAGTTCCCTGATTTAACATACCTGATTTAACATACCTGATTCAGGAAACCATCTAAAACATGCAGGGCAGCGTGTCTTGAGGTCCAGGATTGAAAAACATTGGCTTATGCCTTGTTTCCAGAGACTGGTACGGCATGGGTCACTGTGGTTTGGAATGCTATTTTGTTTGCTTCCATTGCAAAAGTGGACATTCAACCGACCCGTACTGCGCCATTCCTGGGGTTTCTTCAGTTATAGGTCCTTATGACAATGGTACAGCATAGTTAAGGTAGAGCTACTGGTGTCACCCAATAAAATCCATTGATTGGGGACAGAAAAACATCACTGCTTGTGACAAGCACAAAACATACAGCAGAGTGTCATGTTTGTGCAACGTAAGCTGAAAGCTTCTGCCTCACAGAGCAGAGTGTCTTCCCCATTTAACCGCTTTCAGACTTGCGGCAGAGACCGTAACTAAACACATGCTCATACTGTGTTTCGAGCATGTTTTGTAGGAGCTCGTCCTACAAAACATCCTAATACTGTTGTGAATACTGTATTCACAACAGTATTAATGTTGTGAATATGAGCGAAAGGCAGAGTGACAGAATGAGCAGGAGTTTCTTAAAGAGACAGATGCCCAATTTCAGTGCATCAAATTGCAATGTAAAATATCTTTTAATCCTCCAGTGTTCTTAGTGTTACACTCCAGGCGTGTTGCAGCCAATGTCGAGGGTTGGACTATAGATTGGGTGTGGGGTGTCCCGTCGCATAGACCATGGACACCCCACACACAGGGCGGGGTGTGCATGCTACTTCTGCCACAGTGTTTAGACTGTGGCAGAGTCAAGTCATGAGCCTAAGCGTGGAGCCTGGTCCATGCTTCCTAGCAACCCCTAGCCTTTTTCTAATTGTAATGCCTTAAACTATAGCAATGATACATTCCAAGAGAGACCCAAAGAGTCTGAGCAATGTACCGTATAGCATATCTTTGGGGTAAATTTGCTGGAATGATGACTCCTGGGAAGATTAACTGCCTGTAAAGAGATTGCATGAAATGTTTCCCAATTGTGAACAATCTACCTCAGTGTGGAAGGATGGACTTCAAATTGCTTGTAATTGGTCCCAGAATCTTTGTCCAAATTATTGAGCAGCAGCAGCAATTTGGGCCATACACACCTGTACTCTCTAGATCAGTTAATTGCCAAGCCTTCTGCTTTTATAGAGGCAATGACACTAGTGATGATCAGTTATTAAGTGCCTTTCACTAGTAGTAGTAGTTGGCTGCTACTTTTTCTCGTATAAATACCATGCAAGCAACAAGATCAGTTTTGTCATTTTTGCTTAATTTCTGTTCAGTGTCTTTGGTAAAACTGCTTTGTGTCTTGTATAGTTGAGATTAGATTTAAATAAGAAAGAAAATGGTAATAATGAACAGAGAATTTGTATAAGCCCTAATAATCAAGCCATTGAAGTTATAGAAGGTTCATTTTTTACAGGAGTATTACAATGCCTTTATTCAAATAGATGCCCAATTGCACCTTCTTCCCCAACAGCCATATCAGTCATCTATCAGTAGGATTTTAAACAATCTAATCAGCTCCAGTTTTTACTGGATTAATAAAAAAACAATAATAATACTGATTAGCTCAAGTAATTCTGTCCACTTGAAAACAATTACTCCATGTAGTCTATGTTAATACCAACTGATCTTAGCACAATAATGATCCTGATATGTGTCATGCAGTTCAATTTCCCAAGCTGAGCAATATGACTGAATACCTCAGAAACTGTGCCGCATTACTTCACACTGAAAAACATTTGGTTTCATCACATCATCAGGTTGCATGTATTTCTTGAGAACTATTACTCACATCATGTAACGTACAATAAGATGGCCCATTTGATAACAAGTTAGATTGAATTAGCAACTATTACAGGACATTGTACACATTGCACAAGCTCAGTGAGGTTGTCTTTTATATATATATATTTAGCCTTCTGACTATCCTTGCCATGACTCTAACAGAGATATACCATTATCCCACTGAATGGTTGAAACTGAGCACTAATTTGTTTCCCTTGAGATGTGAAACCAAAAGTTAGTTTGGCATTCTCTTTCTCACTTAGTGTGGGGGAGGGTTGTTATTGTTCTGGTAAATGAGAGAGTCTCTATAAATACTCCCAAAGCTTTCGTGTCCTTTCTCAACCACCAATCAACAGTAACTGTTCTATAGAGCAATGAAAGAGCTTAAAATGTGAGTCAAGGCTGAGATGGAAGAAGTGTGGGAGGATTTGAACCAATGTTTTGAGGAAGGGGGTGAGGGACTTTGGATGGAAGGGTGTTTGTGAGGTGGTGGGGGGGGAGGAGAGTACTTGATATCTGCCATTCACTGACAAGTTGCTATGAGTGGGGGGATGAGCCCTGGTGTGAGGGTATTGGTTTGGATACAGACATGGTTGGAATTTGGCTCACTGAAAGAATTTTTCAACAACAAGCTTGGATTGCACCACATGATAATGAATTAAGTGCTATTTTTCTGGGAATCTGCAGCTTGTCACAGTTGGATGATGACTCCCTTCTTAACAGTCCTTTTATTGTTTTTTTTTTTCTGAATGGAAAATCCCCAAAGTCTCACAATATTAAACATATTTCAATCTAAGCAAAGCAAATCTGCTAAAGATGGACATTATTTTCATACAGTGTTCATAACTTCTTGGCCATATGGCCATTGACCTACCCTTGTTAATAAAAGAAATGTAAACTGAAATGAGGAAAGATAAACTCAAAGGTTTTCAGAACAGCAGTCTTTACGATTTCCATTGAAAGGCATCATGTTTTCAGAAGGGTAAAGCCTATGTTCTGTGTGAACATAGGCTTTCAAAAAGATCAAAATGATCAAAATGTTATTTCCAGGTGTGAACCATCTATGATTTTTGGTATTCAAGTCTGGATAACTCAAATTAGAAGTCAGGTCCTCCCCTGTATCTGTCCAGCTTCAAGGTCAATGACTGTTCACATCTGAGTCTGATAGAGGTTACATTAAATAAGAATGTAAAGTGAAGTTTACTTATATAGCACATGTCAGCATCAGGCCAATTCAAAGTTATTTACTTTGAATAGTAAAACATTCAAGAGAAGTAATGAAAAGTTGCTTTTCAGAATAAAACTATTGATGTTCCAGTTATTATTAATCAAAGACAGCTCAAAGAAACTGTTCTTTTTCCATTTAGAACTGTTTCAGCATTTTTCCAGTCAGCAATGTGTAGACCCATAACACCAAGCATACGCCCCATCTGACTTAAGAGACAAGCCTTGTGCATTAAAATTCAATTGCAATGTTTTTATTCTCTGCATTTTCCATTTTTAGTCACGGTTTTGTCTTTAATTCCAGCCAGTTTGTTTGTTTTTCCTCATTGCACTGTAGAATACAAAATCCAGTTGCTGGTCAAATCCCAATCAAAATGCCCAAAAATCAACCTATATAAATAAGTAGATTGCAGTGATCAAGACACAAATTGATTTGGACATTTGGTGAATGTGCAATGCAAAGGAAAAGTACACCATCAAATCAGAAAGAGGACAGAGGCTGTGCTTTAGAAAAAAGTGTTATTTATTTGATAAATAACACTCTTGTTATTTATCAAATAACTCTCTTGATAAATAACAAGAGTGTTATTTATCGTAACACTCTTGTGTTACGATAAATAGAAACGATGAACCTTTTCTTAAAATAGGCTAAGCATGTGTTAGTGACGTTACTGATAATATTTTCAACTTTGGGAATGCAATCATGAAACAAGTTTGTCATACTTTATGAGTCAGTCTGGTTGCCACGTAAGAGTTGTTAATATTCTCCTCTCTCCAAACACACATATGCATGCTGTACCAGCAGGGAACCCATTGAAATCAATTTGAAACATAACTAAAACCAAGGGGAATCATGTTGTCACATATCATGCCAAGTTAATTTGTAAAAGCATTAGAGAGAGGAGGTCTTCGGTAATGAGATGAAAGACTGTCAAATATTGAAACCATCAAAACTGAGGCTCAGAATGAACACTTATGACTCCACTTAACATTTTCATAGTAAGTGTTTTACTTTTATAAGTAAAACACTTACTAGTGATGACTTAATGCAAGCTATGAAAACCCCACCAGAATCCTCTTCATCTTAAGCATACATTATAATGCAATCCTACTCATTTACAGTCAACACCACAAGTGCACTCCCTGCATTTCCAGGCATCACCAGTCTTCAGCATTTACTTGCCTGAAGGGATCCTGGCTGTTCCAAACACTAATCATGTCCCCTTCACCTCACTTCCTGCCTTAAAGCCAGCAATGATGTTTCAAGTTACCTCCAGGAACATCTATATATGGCACTGCTGTGCTGGAGGGGGGATGCATTAACTAAACGGACAACAACAGCAAGCAAAACCTGTCAAATAAGAAGCTATTATAGAAAGTGGGAGTGGGAGAACACGACAATGAAGTAAAGAATGACCTATTAATCATTCATTATCTCCCTGTGCTGTTAATGAGGTGATGACTCTTAAATAATTAGCAGTGTGACTGTAGCATATTTTCATTGCACTAGCCTGAGGATACAAAGGGCAACGGGGACGAGTGAAGAAGGGAATATGGGAAGCAGTGAGCACAAAAAACAGCCCCCATTCCAGTTTAGCAAACAATAGCTGTCCTGATAGGAGGCTCTCAGTGGCATGGACACACAGACAGAGAATTAGGAGAGGAGAGATTAGGAAGCTGTATGTAATATTTAGACAAGAATAAGCCATACAGGAGATAACCCCCTGAAATACTTATGTTTATATATAGTGACTGTTTAGTGAGTTGTTCACCTAGCAGCTTTCATTATTTGACTCTTTCATTTCAAGAGGGGTTGGCCGAGGCCTTCAGGCCTTTTAAACACACAAGTCAACGAAGAACTGCAGCCAGCAAGCAAACCACCCTGCCACGGACCTATTCATCTTGTACAAAGCACACAAAAGAGCAGACCATGAGCCACATTCTTGACATCTAACCTTATCACCCCCACTACCCTCCCACCCCCAACACTGACTAGCAACCCTCCCCCAGTGACTCCCATTATCCAGAGCAGACAGGAGCTGTTTTTGCTACCTAACTGGCTCCCTGGTTGGTTGTAAGAAAGGGTGCAGCGAGTGAGAGGGGGCAGGGATGTTTTTTCTTCAGTCAGCTAATTGACTCACCTCACACATGTCAGGAGGAGTCAGGTCTGTGGTGGGGCTAAATCACCCATTGACACTTTTCGCCTCCACATACAAACATAGCTCCTCATCACAACAGCAGACAGAGGGAAAGACTGTCTACGTGCCTGAAGCCACACTTGCATGCTCAGGTACCTGTGGTCTCACCATCTGTTTCTTTCACACAAATGTTCTCAGTAAACACATACAGTGCCCTCATACAGATTACTTCTGTTTCTGCATTTTGTAATCACATGTACATTTTTCATTAGTTTTTCAATTAGATGGCAATATCAGGTAAACACAACATTTAATTTCTAACTGATGACTTCATACATTAAGAGAAAAAGCTGGTGGGGCTATGGCTCAGCTTTAAAAGAGAGGTGATGCATTGAATCAGATAACAGTAGCAGGTGAGGGTGATTGGCGCAAGTTGTGGTTCGTTTCTGATCAGTCTCCCTGTGTGGATGACCAGAGGAGCATCAAAGTGTGAACGGCAGACACTATCCACAGCCATCACCAAACTTCTATGTGCCAGAAACTAATCATTAATGAAAAGTTCAACTCTGCCAGAAGCTCTCTGGAGTTATTGGTGGGAAGGAACCCAGTAGCACAGGCTACACTAGCTAAACAATCCTGGTCCTGTGTAAAAAAGTAGTTGCACCCTCAACTTAATAACTGGTCTTGCTTCAGTTTGCAGCAACAACTGCCATCAACTGCTTGCAACTTTGACCTATCTTATTTTAACTCAGCCACATTACATGGAAAGTTCATTAAAGGGTAATCACTGCCCTGTTGCATAACCCAGCAGTGCACGAGAGTCATGTATTGATGGTGAGACATTTTTCTTCAGATTTTGGAAATCATAAAGCAGAATTCATATAGTCATGTCAATTATGGAAAATCTTTCCAGTCCTCAAACAGTGAATCAGCCCCTAGTTATCACACTACTACCACCATTATTCACTGTTGGTAAGATGCTTTTTTTTTTTTTTATGTTGTGTTAGTTTTTTGCAAGGTGTAACAATCTTCCAAAGATTTCCACATTTGTGTCAACCCAAAAAATCTTGGGGTTCAGGAAGATGACCTTTTGGGACGTTTTGGTTGACAATTGCTTTGCAATTGGAACTGTACGGATGTCATTTTTGCAAAATTTCTCCGGTATTTTTAAATCTAGATTAGTTACTGTAACAAATGAGGCCTGCAGCACATTTGATGTTATTCTGGGTTCTTTTTTGATCTGCTTAATATGCTTGCAATGAGCTCTTGGAAAAACTTTGCAAGGAAGGACACTTACTTTTCCAGTGCCTGGTTGGTTTTGGTAGCTTTTTTCCATAGTAAATCAAATCATTAATTGTAAACTGCATTTTGTATATAGTCCTGTTATCTTTGCTTGACTTCAAACTTTAATTGCCTTTATCATGTAAGTGTGGCAAAAAAAAAAAAAAAAAAGCAGAGGAAAACTGTAAGGAGGATTTTTTTTTCACAGCAATGTGCATCTCTATGTAAGTGACAGAAATTAGGAGCAAGTTTTAAGACAGTTTTAGGTTAAGAAAAATACCTGAACCTAACAGCTATCTCAGAACCACATGAATGTGGATTGTGGGCATAATTAGATTTTTCTCTTTACCACCTACAGATCCCCCGTAGCTGTCACACAGAGGCAGGTCTCATCTTCTGATACATTGGTGCAATAACACTTGAGGCAGTTCAAATACTGTACAACCTGTGAAATGACCTATTTTCAAGCCGAGGTTTCATGTCACACCATGTTAGCCCACTGCAATTCAATTTCCTCTACGTACGCGCTGCAGAATTCAAATGTCTTCTATGGACGTCAGAACCACTGACAGGTGTGTACATGCGCGCACAGCTTTCAGTGTGCTCATCTGCTTGTGTGTTTCAATGAGACTGCTAAACAGCTGAGCCCAAATTGAAAGTCAGCGCTGTCATTCTTTATATTTGCAGTATGACTCACTCACAGCAGATATCTGCTTGGACAAACAGTTAGTATTCAAGCAGTTTCAACATTTCTGACAGCCTCAAAATGATTTGTGAAGAAAATCTAAATTGCTTGAGAACTACAGCTGTTAAAGGTTTAAATATTAAATAATAATAATAAAAAAGAAATGTGTGCTCTAGTAATTCTCTGAGGATGGTTGTTACAGCTGCATTCTAAAAGACAATTTTCTTTGTTGTTTTTACATGTAAAGTCATGTTTAAACAGCTTTCTAGTGTATAAGCCCAAGAGATAAGCCTTGGGGTATAGGACACCCTTAGCTATCTATTACAACATAAAATGAAATATGCCCATATATCTAACAGGTTATTTAAGAATCATGGTTTTCAAAACCAAAAAATGGGCTAGTTTACATATAAGAAAGTCAGTCAACAAACATACTGAACGCCTGCTGTGTTCCAGTTAACTATGATTCAATCTATAAAGGTCACAGTTTCAGTACAATCCAAAAATACTCCTAGTCTTAATTTCACATTTCATCATATAACAATTTAAATTTGTTAGGGTTTAAAACAATATCCCAAGGTCTGAACATCATCAATTCAGCATTAAAAACATGACAACAAGACATGACTCTGGAGGAGCTGCAGGCATCCACAGCTCAAGTGGGAGGATCTGCCAAAAGGTCAACTATTAGTTAAGAACTTTGAAGAGTGTGTGGCATCGTCATGGATGTAATCTGTATCCTCATCTGCATTGCTTCTATTGATTCTAAAATTGTTAGTAATCATATAAGGTTAGTCTTACCTACTCCTACGTTGAAAAGTGCAAAACCACATCTGAACTGAAAATGTGCGGTTTTATAGCCTAATAAATACATCAATGGGCTTTAGTTACGTAGCTTACAAAGCATTCACGCTCCTTTAAAGTATTTTGAATTTTCTGTTACATCCACAAATGTCAGTGTCTTTTATTGGGGTTTCATGTGAGAAACCAGTCAAAAAAGGTGATTTGCTCACATGTAAAGAAAGTTTGTTAAACTTTTTTATTAATAGAAATCCATAAAAGTGTGATGTACATTTTTATGTACGTTTTTATGGACTCAAGTTCCTTGAGTCTATATAGTGGCAAATAATATTGTGAAGTTTTGCTTGTTCTTTTTGAGGTATATACCTATAGATTTTTACAAAATTGCACAAAATCAGTAGTGTTGGATTCATAGTTTAAAGAACTTTTAAATTGTGACACAAATTTTCAATTGGGTTAAGGTCTTACTTTAACTGGGACGTTCAAACACAGGTTTTCATCCAGCCTGAACCTGCCACTGCCATGTTTCACTTTGTTACTGGTATATACAAGGTCACCTCTCCTGCTTTGCTTCTGTTAAGCTTGGCTTTTTCCAAAGAATCTTTCTCCCATCTGTTTTGTTGAGCAGCCTTAGTAGCCATTCCATCATAAGGCCAGATTAATGGAGTGCAAAGCTCCATAAGTCCTATTTCTGTTAGTGGATTCTCCACGTTGGGTGTCAATCTCACTCTACAGTTGCTGTGGGTTTCTTGGCTGAGATCATCCTTTCCAAACCCAGCCTTTCAAACTTACCAGACATGTCTTGGTAGGTTTGCCGTAGTGACAACTGTTTCCACTTAAACATACTTGTGCGGTGTGTTTTTTGGTTTTCAAGATGCTGTTCTTATGTTTTCTAACAAACCTCTTAGGCCTTCACAAAACAATTGTGTTTATATTGAGATTAAATTACACACTTGTGGACTTCATTTACTACTTAAGTGATTAAACCACTTGGTTACTCTGAATTTAATATGAATTCATTGGAGTAGGGTACAGAATACATGTCACATTTTTCTGATAATTATGTTTAAGCCCTTGAATCCATTTTAACATTTTCCATCCGCCTCACAATTATATGCCAGTTAAATGCATCCAAATTTTGGGTTGTAAACGTGACAAAATCCACTTTTGCAACGAGTGTGAAATAATTCACACTCGTTGAGCGTATTATTGGATAACAATTGGGGTGTTTCTGATGATATGGGAATCCATTGGAGGAACTTTAAGAACCAAGGTGTTCTATCACACCAAAAAACACAAATCAAGCAATATTGATTTCTCCCAAAAAGCTTAGTGCTGATCTGTTGCTCCTTCTGCCCCCTTTGTCCACTGATTCTCCCATCATGAGGTCTGTTAATGTTGGACCACATCCTACTCCTACACGAATGCTGACAGCTCGACATACCCATCAAGAAACAACAAGTTCTCCTTCCTGACTAAGAGGCCTATCTCTGTTACACCATACTCTGAATATTGAGCAATGCCCTGGTGAGCAGATGTCGTTGTGGGTTAACACACATGCTGTGCATACACATGGACACATCCTTAGCAAAGACGTAAACACGTACAAACATACACACAAAAAAAAAAAAATCCACTGACTGTAGCCTGCCTGTCCACTTCCTGTTTTTCCACTCACCCACACTGCTGTCACTCTGTCCAGGAAGCAGTGGGAGAGATACGCTCGACAAAGTCTCTCTTTATTAAATTGGCAACGAGTATCTGTTGTGCTTTTGGAGTCACTGTATGTGTGCGTTTGAGAAAGGGAAAGAAAGATAGAAAGCACCAGTAAGAACGGGTGGGGCCCTAAGCCAAGGGCTAGTGGCTTATCCAAGATCAACTCTAGGCTCATCCCTGGATATTGGTATTTAAAACCAAGAATCAAGAACAGAGGATACAGAATGAAGTCTAAAATACCATTGCTATCTACCCATATTAATACCCTACTCACAGCAAAACAAATATTTTGCTAAAATAGCCACTTCAAAAAGTGCCTTTGGAATGAAAATCTGGTTGATTTACGTGGGCACTTATATTAATACACAAACAGAAACAGAAGTCATAATCTTGGATGCTCTGTTCAACTGATTCTTAAAACAGGACACATCTTTTAAATTCTACTTTTTTTCGTTTGCGTTTGAGCCAATGATCACTAACAAGAAATCTCAACAGTGCTGACCTTTTAAAGAAAGAAACCATTGGATGATTCAATTACATAACCCAGCTCTGTGTAAACTGTGAAAGAGCTAGAGATTGAACAGAAATGCTTCCTCAAATGGACCATTTGTCAAGTTTTGTCTCAGCTGAATATTTTTGGCTGAGGACCTCTGGCAACAGATTCCTACTGCCAACTCATTTTATTCTAGCGCTTCGTCAGCCTTTCAACATAAAAGTTTATTGCAGCAACTTAGCTTGTGTCAGTTTTTCATTCACAAGGATAAAGATCTATGTAAGCATTTTGCTAATACGTTTGGTGAATAAAGGAATGGTGGAGGTTAAAGGCCATATTCCCTTTGTTTGAATTGTATTCAAGCATGTAGCACACAATGGTTATATTAATCATTGTGTGCAATTTCCATTTCTAAACTAAGCAAATATGTGGAGGAAAAAAAGCCTGAAACAAAAGAAAAGTGAGAACAGCTCAAAGTTGAAGAGTGACAATGTCACAAGGATAACTTGGACCTCAATGCATAAAAAAACAATCAAGAAGTCAGTAGTTTTAAAAAGTATTTACTTCAATTTGAGATAATCAAATGAAGATTTATTTAGCAATTTATCCAGTGAAAAGAAGGTAGAAGGCATAAAAGCTCTTTGAGACCAAAAGTTTGAACAGTTAACAGAAACTTAACTAGGGATTTAAAAGTTCAACAGTTTTTTCACGTGAAGAAAACTACACATGAAAAATACTTTAATTTGAAATTTAGCAATTCTTTCACCTCCGGAAGTTATAATGTCAATGTATTTCTGACCAGCAATGTTCATTTATTTTCTCACAACAATTGTGTCACAATTGTTGCGTCACAACAATGGTGTTGTGACACTGTATAACTGTATAACTACTTTATACAGTTCGCCATGCGATGTTTCACTTTCTGCCACATAAGTCTTTTTGGTTGTTCTTTCAATCAAATACAAGTTTCCATTCGTTGAACAATCATGGGGTAGTAAGTATTTTTAAGCAGAGTCACTGTTTTTGGTGTGTGATAACATTTTTTCCCCCTTTTATTGGTTACCTTTAAGCTCAGCCACGTTTGATGGAGAAGGGGTCTTTGCTGTTTGGGCAACAACACCACAGACAAAAAAACATGATTGCCTGAAAAACTAGTTACACATTACATACAGCAATTGATAGCAAGCTTAGTGCTAGTGTGGTTGACAGGTTATGTTTTACATAGTCACTAATAAAAAGAAATATATATAGCTGGCCAACGTAAGAAGAATGCATAGACATTCACTCAAAATTATTTCCATTGGATATATTACAGCTTTTTTGTCCATTTAGAGAAAGTTAGTCATAATTATTCTCAAGAATAAATCCGAATGACCATGTTTGTCTGTAGATCACTCAGTTACAACAAACTGCAACAGGTTTTGCTAAAATTTTCAGTTAAACTTGTTCTATTGTACATAATGCCTTAATGGTGACTTGAGTTTTTTTTTCCCTGTTTTACATTCTTTTATGTACAACTATTAAAGTGACTCATACATTCAAAGTAACACAAGGGTTTGTTTCTGGAAAATCTAAGAAAGTAATTTAAAAAGCAACACAAGTGGTTAGATGGTAATCCTAAAGAGCAGAAGGATTTACTAACTACAATGTAACATAATAGATCAACAGAGGCTGTTTACACATAGGAAGCATGAAGTACAGCTTATGCCGCTGGAATTGGGCCTAGAGCTAAAAAAAAAAAAAAAAATGGGTTTACACCTTGAAATCATGCCCAGGCTTGGTGATAGTATGTGCTACAAGACCTAAAGAAGTAGCAATTTTTGTCAGGCCACAATCTGAACACAGCCAGTGGTTATGTGTGGCTAAAAGTTCTATCATATTTCGGTAAACCAGCAATCCCCTGCCCAATTTGCAAGACTTTGGGCTCATTCTGCAGCTGAACATAAACAACAGTACTCAGGTTAAAATATGTAATTTAAAGTATGCTAATCTTGGGTGAAAGGTGAAGCATTGCTCAGCTTAACCCTGCTCTTATGTCAAGCAGAAAATACACATGGATGAGTTTTTAAAGCAGTGTGTACCACCTGCTTCTTTCAATGTAAGTGCACCCCAACACACAAGATGCCCACTTCGACTTTTTTGGCCTCATGCCAAATTCATGACATAAATTAAAAACAAGGGCTGTTTCTAAAATTATCAATATTAAAAAACTCCCTTCACCTGAGGGAGTATCAGATTCAGAGTGGCCAATGCACTTGTGAGGGGAAAAAAAATGTTAGTCACACCACAAATACATTCTTATTTGCTTTTTTTGCATGATGAATCAATAAGTAGTTGGTATCCCCAATTGACTCCTTTGTTCTACCTCTTGTGTTCAAATTTAAATACAACCTTTTGTTTCCTCAGTAGGCTTTACTATGTTCAAAACAGAGTAATGACCTTTTGAAGGAAGAGAACGTTGTCCTTTGTATGCTTTGCCTGCATACGATTAACTGGATCCTCATAAATTTGGGCAAAATATTTGCTATTTTAAAGTGTCATATAAGTACAGGCCATTTACATTTACCATTTGTACATTAGCATTACTTACCAGATCCTTCCTTTACATTTAATGGTCTCTTGCCAATTAGGCAACAAATTCCAATATAGCTGAAGTGGTACATCCATTATTATGACACAAAAGGGTTCAGTTGCAAATTTTACTGCGCCTAGCCTTCACATCCATGTGCAAGAGATAACACAGAGGGCGAGCAACAAGATAAGACACTATCCTCCATGGTCAGGGAATACACCCTCTTTTAGTTCCTCCCTTCTTGCTCCAGTCTTTGTCCATCTTATCTGGAGCTTTTGTGTTGACCTCCACCCTGCTGCTTAGTGTTAGTCAGGGGAGATGAGACCAGGGTGCCAGAAAGTCCACAACTGAACAATGTAACCCTAGACAAATCCTCCAGGGCACTTTACACTTAAAGACCTGCTCAAAAGGTGTTGTGTTACAGACATTTCTCAATAAAGTGATGGTAGAAATGACTTGTTTAAAAAGGAACTCCATTGTCCTATTAACAATGGAGTTTTAACTTTAAGGGATGCTGACATGCAACTTGTATACTTCTGGTAGCTCATGGGTGCCCATTTGGTTTTTACACACATGCTAATGTCTGATGACACTGCAGTCCTCTTTACAAACCTCAATGAGTGACAGAAGAGAATAAAATTCTTATACTTTTTTTTTTTTCATAAATTAATATATAAACATTAGAATGTCAGATAATGTTAGTTTAAAAATCTAGTGCAAAGGTCTGGTTGTGCTGCTGCTATTGTCTCAGTTTATCTGGAAAAAGTAAATTGTTCATGCTAATATATTTAAAAACAGCTTCTCACAGTAATGTGCTGAAATTTTGGTCCATTTTCCCCAAACAACTGACATGTCTGAGTTAGTGCATCAGTTCTCCTGCAGCAAAACACCACACAACATGATGCTGCAACTCTCATTCTTAAGAGTTGAAGAGGATTTTTTTTTTTTTTGGCTTACAAGCTTCCCCTTTCTTCTCTGCTTGTGTTTACTCTAATTATCATTTGAACAAACACTTATTTTTTTTAGTTCATTTAGAATACAGGATATATCTCCAAAAATTAAGGCTTTTGTTTCTATGTGCATTTGCAAATTGTGATGTTTTTAAAATGCTTTTGGGGTTATAATAATTTATTCCTCTGACTGTTGTCCGATGTCAGTACAGAGTTCATGTTACTTTGGATAATGACACAGTCTTATCAGCTTTAGTCAGAATCTTGACAAAGTCTCGCTTCTGTCCTGTGGTCCATTCTTTCGGACACAAAACCCATCTCCTTCCTATATGACCAAGTGTTTAGACTTGTGTATAATTGTTTGAATGTGAAGGCAGGAACGTCTCCTGTTCTATCTGTAGCTGAATTTGACTACTGTGTGATGACTAGGCTCCTTGTGAGTAATGCCAGAGTGATCTAAATGCTAGCTAAATATAGCAACAAAGAAAAGGACCTAAAGTAGTATCAGTAGGAACTCAAGAATTGCTACCTGCATTAATGTCAAAGTAAGGGTCTGAAACGTAAATACAAGGTATCAAGCATAAACCACTCAACTTCAGGCACGGGGCTCATAATAATAGCTTGAAATAAAACTGCAACTGGGCTGCACTTTGTGCGACAGAGTTCAGTTTGACAAGAAATACTGTGGTGTTTTATTACCATGAAATATTTCCATTGAGTTTTCTTTATGCTCCAATTAGCACTTGTCAGTCTTTTTGGGAGGCAATATGTTAAACTGTATGTAAAAACTGACTTCAGCTATAAGTATTTATTCATTTTAACAAATTGTTTTCCATTTACCAAAAACGATACACCTAGTATTTACAGAGCAATACAACTTCCAAGAGCTTAGGTTTTAAAATAGTTGCTCTATGGTTGTAGGGGCTAATATTTTGAACTAAGTGTCCAGCTTTTTGTATATGTGGGCAGATGTTCAGCTAGTTCATTTTGTCGTAATATCTTAATGGCAGATTTCAAGTCCAATTATTATATTCATCACTCGTCTAACATGTATAGACTTTAACAAGTTGAAATGTATTAAATTTTATAAACTGAAATCTCCTAGTTCAAGGTTAAAACTAATAAATTGCTCAATATCCTTCAGGAGTCAAAACTACCCTCAGGAAAACTGTGTAAAATCTTGTAATTGAGTAATTGGACTAAAGGGAAAAGGAATTGCATGCTGACTGAAAATGAACATAAGCTTACACTTACTCGCGGGACACTTTAAATTACTGTTTCCAAGTGATACTTTTTGTTCCAAAACTAAGCAAAACACTTGACACCTCCACGTCTATTTTTGGAAGCGTGACTTGGGTTCCAAAAAGGCAACATAAAGCCAGTTTATGATTTGTGCCAAGAGGAAGAATAGAGCTAGGAGCCATTCCCAAGTTAGCTTTAACAACTCAATTTTCTCCTGAAATGAGAGAAGGAAAAAACATACTTTAATCACTCTCGTCTCATGTGCTATTTTGTAACACTGAAACACCTAAAATAACAGACCAACTTGTAACTCAAAAAAAAAAAATCAAAAACACTTGGCTGATGTTATGCAGTTAATACCTAGCAAAACTGTGTTGCTGTTCTTAGTCATTTCCTCAAAATGCCACAGAATTAAAATAATCCACCTGATTAAAATAGTTTTTTTGAATCTAGGTTTCCACTGTTTTGACAACAGGCAGTAAGCCAACTATTTTATTCACAGCTCTTCCTAAAAAGGACAATGATGGCTTTATCACTGATGAGGTGCCACAAGCTTCCTCCTGTTGGGATTTCCTGGCTGTTTGGAGACTTGTATGCGCACTTCCTCATAAAAAACAAATGAACATAAACTGCTGACCATTTATTAATTTTTATAAATGTCCACATTCCTTAGCGTGAGCTGAAAATCATAGCTGTCTTTTTTTTACAGTAGTAAAGGTGTTACTACTTAATACATACACCCTTATGAACATTAAAGAGACTACTCAGCGTCTGTCAAAGCTGCTTGATTTACAGACTGCCTGCAAGTTATTTGGCAGGAGCTCTGAGTGAGTGTGTGAACCGTTCTCTGAAGACAGCATCAAACTTAAAGTGACTCATAAAGTGACAATTTCTGCACTCAACTGAGATGCAAAGTCTGGTTTCAACAAAAAGCAAAAACATTTTGTGTAACTGGAAAACACTTCTGCTTTATCTGCGCACAATGATTCTTCGTTGACAACAGGAGTGTCTTCGACATCAAGCTTTCTCTGTGAAACTATTTCATCGGCAGATCAGACAGCGAGTAGCACATCTACAGTATAGGAGGTTTTGCAACAGACAGCAGCTTCCTGGGTTCAACTTGGTTCAGCACAAAGAAAGCACTCAAAGCAAAAAGGGAAGTCTTTGTCCTTCGTGCCTTCAAACTCATTTCTTTGTTCTCTGCCATAATACATCTATACCTTGACTCATCAAGGCTCTGCAAAATCCCTCTAGCATGCATAGGATGCTGTGCAAATCAATACGCTTCAAGCAGTAAACTGTTTGCTCATTATTGATTGTGCCGAATCCACATCTCTGTAATTCAATCCACCTCATAATAACCAATAATTGTTTCCCTTGCTGCAAATCCTACAGTTTGAGTTCCCTCAGCCTTTATTTGATTTCCATCCTGACAAATCCATATATTGATGCCTAACTTGTGTTCTTTGACAGACCTTTACAGGTGTAAGGCTAAATACATAACTTAGTATAATGAAGTTATGGCAAAATAACGTGACATTTGTAACCAAACCTTAATAGTCTGTTGAACCAGTCGGTCAGGTTAGTTAGTACACTCCTTTCTGCTAGACAGTGCATATCTTTTAAATGCATTAATATATATACATATATATAAACATCACTCTGAAAATGCATATGATCACATACACAGCCAATCAGCTGATAACAATGCATTTAGGCATGTAGGGGAGTAGAAGGTGACGTAAAATTCAAAGCACATCAGGGATAAAAGTGTATTTAACTGACTTTAAACATGGCAGGCTTATTGGTGCCATTGGGACTCTGATCTACTGAGATTTTAACACAGAAAGTCAACTAGCCAATCGCATCAGAGCAACAAAATTCATTTGTCTAGATGTGATGCTACAGAAGCAGTGGACAACACCAGGGGAAACCCAGTGCTAGGTAGGAACACAAATATAATTTTGTTTTCATTTTATATTTAATTTAGGTTTGTAAGAGCTAGCTGATTTTTATTGGCTTGGAATAGGAAGCTAATCCAGCATGCAAGAGTGGCTGCCAAAAGAGGCAGTAGTTTCACAACAATGGGAGTGTCAACCACTAATTCTATTTTTAAAATGCAACCAGCCATGAGATTCAGTGTGTAATATGCATCAAGCCATTTACTTTAAAAAGGCAGGCAAGATTGGTAGTTAACTAATCACCAAAAGTGTATTTATTTTTAATTGCAAATTTCTATTTCACAAGGAAGAAAGAGAATTCCAAGACAACTTTATCTGTCTGGTCCAGCTAAAAGACACCCTTCCTGAGTTTGGTTCTGATAGAGGTATGCTGGGTTGATTGATGTCAACTTCTCCATTCCACATTTTCTATCTCTGTTAATGGGGAACGTTGTTGATTATTCTATTAGTTGTGTACATTATAAGAGTTTTTTTTTCCAGCTCAAAATCTGGGTTTCCAAGTGTAAACAGAATTGCTGGTTTCCTCCAAATTAGAGATACAATCATAAGCACCTTTGAGATCACACAATCTACCTATGTTTTTTATCCCTCACATGTCTGCACCTCGACTTGTAACTAGGTGCATTTGTGAACTGTTTTATGGCTTCTTTAGTAACTTTTCTACAACTTCAAAAACTTTATAATCATAGCTAAATTGAGCTAAAATCACCTATTTACTTCTGAACCAAAGAGCATGAAAGTCTAAAGCGAGCATCAAACAAACTCCCAATGAACTCCTCAGAGAGTAATTTTCCAGGTATGATGTAATTCACCACTTTTGTAATGTGGATGAATAATTTTCTTTGTTTTGACAATCAACAGCATAACTTTCACCAATGTGATGCAAATACCAGCTTGTTTGAGACCAATTCTTACAGAGAGAGGTGCAATCTTCTATGTGAATGCCTTTTCGGAAATCTATAACGTGTGGAAAATGACCACTGTGTATTTCAGAGCTGATGATTACCCTATCAATATCTGAATTGTGAGGTGAGCAATTTATGGCTTCACTGACACTCTGATTTGCAGCTGAGGTAAGCCTTCACCGTGTAATCTCTCCAGACTTAAGGGCTTCAAGTGGGAACGCTCATAAATAATGTTTGTGCACTCTGCTTATATGTTTTGGGGGAGGGGACCTGGGGGCGTGAGACACTAAATCTTGGTGGTATATATGCATGAAAGTAGGTTTGCACACATTATATGGTATCAGAGGCCGCAAAATTCAATCTTCCTCTCTTCAGTTATACAAAATCCTTGCTCTGTTTCTCCACAAGGCATATCTTTCTCTGACGTTCACTCTTGTGAGAAGAAGTACTCTGCAGAAAGAGACATCTGCTCAGTGAGAGAATGCCCTAATTATTCATGACCATTTAACCATTCAGGATTTGGTCTGTGTGGCATATGTGCCGTTTCTCAGAAGTGCGTGGAAAGGCTCATTTGTGAGGCAGTTTTCATGATGGCAATTTGTGTCTAGAACCTCAAAACTATAATGACAGACAATGATTGTGTTTGGATAACCAGCAAAAGAAATAGAAAAGTACCACTGCACGTTACTGGTCATTTAATTTATCATTTGTTTTCTCTTGTAGCACATTGACGGTTTGGATGTCTGATCTGTACTCTAATCTCCAGGTGTCTTCAAGGAAGCACTCCCTTGAGCCAATGTTAAACCCAAACAAACAATTACGCCAACTCCTCTCCCTTTTTTTCCTTCCTCTTGACTTGAACCACTGTCTGTCTCTTTGCATTTCTCTTCTCCCTCCCCCTCCCTTCATCTGTTTGCCTCTTTCTCAACAAAACCATGTCACCGCCGTGACTGTGGCCACGTAAATCACTTGGCTAGCATCATCTGTTCCCAGCTGTTTACCTCCAGCCAAACAAAGGAGTCTGCCTTTTTTGTTGTCGCTGGGGTGGAGTGCTGCGTCGATTGAGGGCTGTTATTCAACAGCGCATGCCACTTTCCATCCCCCTCATTGAAAAACCCAATTCAGCACAGAGAATCAATGAAATGGGAGAGGAGACAAGGAGGAAAGATGTCATTGTTGGGAGGAGGGTAGAGTGGACGCTAGGACAACTAAAAGCAATCCCTCTTTCCCCAAAGGAGCAGACAGGGCACAAAGGAGGCACATCACAAGCAAACGTGAAAAGCAAATAAATTGTTGCGTTTCCCCCTCTCCTCTGTTCATAGCTCAGGTGTGTGCTGGAGCCATTCTCCGGGGAGGAGGCTGCTTGGTTTGTGTCTCCAGAGGAGGCTTAGCATGCGTCTTTAGGAGCTGCGAGGTCTCGTTTGCATCTGCAAATGAGGCAGAACCCGGCTGGCCTCTGTCACCTTGGCAACAGGCCATCAGCACCTCCCTCTCCGCTATATTAGCAGCCACTGTTGTCTGTCTGCTTGTCAGTCTGCATGCTGCCTCTCTCCATCCCTTCACTGCAGGTTTCATCATCACAGCAGCAACTGAAGTGTCTACCTGACTAGACCCGCAGGATTAAGCATCTCCCTAAATCTTTTATTGGTTGAGTCATATGGAGACAAAAAAACAGCATTATAAAAGATGGATACCCCAGGCTTTTGTGGGTGTACATTGATGCTGACTGAAAGCAAAGAATTGGCAGCAGTAACATGCTGTGGTCATGAAATTTGCATGGTGTGCCTGTGCCAAGTGACGAGAGGCTGGCAGCTTTTTCTTTTTTGTAAATGTCTGCTGTTGATCTTTTTAACGCCTGCCAACAAGTTGCAAATCCTATGATGGTCAAGGATCGTTGGTTGCAGATGTTTTGTGCTTCAGTGTTCAAAGCAAGCTGCGTTTTGGTGTGACGTGTCAGACCGATCAACAAAATGTTGAACAGCATGTTTCTGCCTTCCTCTTTGGAGCTATTTTTGAAACACACAAGAATACAAAAACCTGTCAATCACAACACATTCTTTGGCTGTGGGGTTTCAGTTCTTGTCATCTTTTTGCTTTTTTTTTTTTTTGTCGAGTCTGTTTGGAAAATCCTTTTTAAAAAGTGCTACATTACATTTTCTTTATTTCCCTCCTCCCACATGTATGCTTTCCTCTCTAAGCATTTCGCCCATCCCCCACAACATGCCACTCTCTTCCTGTTTGCTCTTGAAATAAATGTAAGAAAAAGAAGGTTTGGGCTTTTTTTCTTTAATGGCCAAATCATTATCCCTTCAACCTTTCTTTTTGTGTTGCATTCAGACTTGCATGTCACATTTCATATCATGACTGAAATAAAAAAATATGTAAAAAAAAAGCCTGCCATAAAAAAAGCAAGCATAAGGAAGTGAGAACACATCATAAGTTTGCAGACAACTGCTGACCTTGAGTGTGTAATGTCAAACTTGGACATCAATACAGACTACAACAGTCACATAAGATAACAAACCCTCTAGTTCAAAACTGATCTCATGAAGTCAAGATTATACTGTGGTTCACTTGGTGATAAAGAGGAAGTTTGATGAAATGCCCTCTGAGCAGTTGCTTATCGTGTATGAGTAATTGTGCCAAAAAATGGTGAAATTCTTACTGCACAGAGTTAATCCTCCCCCTAACTGCTGCACCACTACAGCCTGCTTTACATTAGTAAGAAATACAGTAATTCTGCAAGTCTCACTTTTCTCCACATAATCAGTTCACATGTTGCTTTGAGATGCAACTGCACAAAAGTAGAAGACACCATCTGTTGTCCAACTCAAACTCTGTGAGCTGTTGCTAACTATCACAGCTGATCATGCTGAATATCAATAGACAAGTTGCACTGACAGAAGTGTAAACTCTGGTAAAAGAAAGCATGTTCTTAGAAAATGAACTTTATGCTCATAAATAACCACTGTGGTACTCAGAATGGTCTGGATGCTTCTTAGGGTTTGAGTTGTTCCCTACAATTGTTTCATATTACTGGGGCAAAAGATATTCTTAAATGCTAGAGCTACCAGACAATTATTTGTCATATTCTTCTCAAAAGTCAATTTTTGTCAAAAAAAAAAAAAAAAGCCAGTATGGCATGTACAGCAACAGTCTTTCAGACACCTGGGATCTAGATGACAGGTCATCATCCACATATGGAACTCACTTTCTGTACTCAAAAGAGACATGGACAAGATTTTAAAAGAGTACCTTGAAAATTGCTATCTGCCATAAAAAAAAAACTAGAGAGGCAATATTCAATATCTAATTTGAGAGATGTATGGCTCTAAAATGAAATTATATTTGAGCTTTAAATTTCTCCATAACAGGCATAAAAAAACAGAATACTGAAAATGTATGGATACGGCTCAGGTACAGTCAGATATTTATGAAAAAGCATTTTGCTCAGCAATTTCTTTCTTTCTTTTATCAAACTTAATCTTATGTTCAGTGTCTTGACAATTGATATGATCAGCGGGCATGATAATCTGTCTTAAGTATGAGACCTTTATGTAAATATGACCTTTGTGGTATACATTTAAAAACATTCTACAACACCTTCTGACCTTTGTGCCTGTAAGAACATTGTGCATATGTTTGCCTTGGCGACTGGTGTAACGCTAACCCCAGCACCGAAGCCGCAGGGTGTGTAACTTAATCACATCCGGTGTGATTGGAAACACTGATGAATGTCCACTTTGTTTGCGCAGCCAATTCATCCCCCCCTCTTCTTGTTGGATCCAACCATGACTAAATCTAATTAACCAATGCCATCAAAACCGCCAGCCCCCAGTGTGGTCCCATTAGCGCCAACCAATTTATGCCTACTGCAGATAGTAGCAAGTGTCGTTTTTTATTTCTGTTTAACTCAGACATAAGGAACTGCCTTTGCAAAAGTGTGACCCACTTTTGAGAGATTGTGCACTCAATGAGCCACACCTCCAGCTGTCTTGACAGATTTTTCATCACAGGTCACAGCACCTTCTTGTGCTGTAAATCTGTATCAGAGCTCATTGACTCTTTGTCATTGTGGTAAGATCATCTTTAGTCAGGAAGATGAATTAGAAATGGTTCAATACAAAGACAAGTAGTGACAGTAAAGACAAGGTCTTTTCTAATAGAAGCCCTTGTTTGATGTGATCTATGTCAGTTCATTGTGGCTCAATGCCTGTAGACTGAGATAAAAATGGGTTTTATCATGAAAGAGGACAAAAAGCTAATCACTGATGAGCCCTAGTTGAACAGAGAATCTATTCTTAAACAGTGGCTTGCAGAAGTATTATTAAATCTTAAACTTTTTCACATTTCTTGTGCTATAACCTGAAACTTCTGGGCATATTATCAGGATATTATGTGATAGACTCATAAAGTAATTTTACATTTGCAAGTTTAAAGTTGAAGGAGAATTATATCTGAGTTGATTTTTTTTATCCATAGCTATCTAAAAAACATGAAGAATGTGATCAGCCCCCCTCTCCAAGTCAATACTGTACAGTAGATCCATCTTTTGTTGCAGTTACAGCTTCAAATCTCAAAGATTCTTTAAATATGTCTCTATCAGCTTTCCACTTCCAGAGGTAACACCTTTTACAACATTTTGAGTTTGCTCCTGACTCCCAATTGATATATAAAGGATGGACTTTTACTGGACCATTTTACAATATGGAAATACTTTAATCTGATCTAGCATTTTCAGTATTGGCCAAAAAGTTCATTTTTGATCTCATTTGACCTAAGCACCTCCTTCCACAAGTTTGTTGTGTCCTCTACATGTCTTGTGGTAAACTGTCTAGTAAGCTTCTCCTACTAACAACTCATTAACCCCTGATCTCACTGGATCAATTTATCTTACATGAATAACATAATAATCCATAAAGGATGCATACTTATCCATGGCATAACTATTAAATGAGAGGGGCTTCAGCAATTATGTATTAATTGCCTGTTTTGACAAGAAGAGAAGCTTGATTCTCTGAGAAATTTGAGAAAACCATGAATCGATTTCCTTGCATTTCACTATTATTCTTTATTTTGAGGATCATGCAAATAAAATAAATAGTGCTCAAGATGTCTAGGTTTTTTTTTTTTTATCAATATTTGCATGTTGTGATACCTATTACACTACAAAGACATGCCACAAGCTTGTTCCTTTTTACAGCGGGTTTTATTTCCCTGAGTTGGATCACTTCCCCTGATCAGCCGTTCAAATGACATTCAAGTGGATTAGATCTACTCATCAGAGACTTAAAGGGAAACTTGGCATCAAAGTTAAGTGGATCTGTCTCAAGTTCTATTATTATTCTATGCAAAGAGGAACTTTCTCAGGGACAAATCGACTATTGAAATCTACTATAAACTGGATTAGTTGTATCCAAAGCAGAACCGGGCAGGCAGAGATTAGAAAATCAATAACCCAAGCTTTGTTCACTTAGAGATAGAAATACACCTTGATCACAGTTCCTCACAGATTTTGAATTTGTGAACAAAATCTTGGCTACACACATTCAGTAAAGCAGCAGTCAAAATAATGCCTATCCAGTTGTACTATTTTTCAGCCTCTTCTAGGTGGACACATTTGTTCCATGAGCAATAAATGATGTGAAGAAAGTAAGTTTTATTTATGACATGTTCACTTAAGTAAATAATAAAATAAAGTTGCTGAACTGTGCAATGGTCCATGAACTCAAAGGATATTGTTAATCAATCAATCAATCAATAAAATTTTATTTGCATAGCACATTTCAGCAGCAAGGCATTTCAAAGTGCTTTACATCATAACAAACAAAACAGTCAAAGCATGACATGACATCAAATGTCACCATTAAATTTGTAATTGATTATGTTTCGAATACAATTCTAAACAGGTGGGGTTTTAGTCGGGATTTAAAGGCACTCAGTGTTTCAGCTGTTTTACAGTTTACTGGAAGTTTGTTCCAAATTTGTGGTGCATAGATGCTGAACGCTGCTTCTCCTCGTTTGGTTCTGGTTCTGGGGATGCAGAGCAGACCAGAACCAGAAGACCTGAGGGGTCTAGAAGGTTGGTACAACAACAGCAGATCTTTAATGTATTGTGGTGCTGAGCCGTTCAGTGATTTGTAAACTAACAACAGTATTTTAAAATCTATTCTTTGAGCTACAGGGAGCCAGTTTAGGGACTTTAAAACTGGTATTATGTGCTTTATCTTCCTGGTTTTAGTGAGAAGCAAGCAGCAGGATTCTGGATCAGCTGCAGCTGTTTGATTGATTTGTTTTGTCAAGGTGTAAATGTCTTATAGGGCTGATATGATTGTTTGATGGACATCTTAATCATATTAACATCACATAAAAAAGATTTTGACAAAAAATGAAATGTGTTCAGAAAGAGAGATAAAAATGAAACAGAGATTGTATTTGTTGACTATCGCATGAAATCTAGCCTGACTCTTGTAGAGTTTTTGAGACATACGTCTGGTTTACACACACACATATGTGTATACATCTGTCTATATATATATATATATATTTTTTTTTTTACCTTAGCAGGTTGAGAAATTGTGCCAATTATACTCAGACACAAACTGATGTGGTAGGTCACAGACTTCATTTGGTAAGGTAATTATGCTGGAAAAATAAACTTAAGTCTCTGGCATAATTCACACCCTGAACTGTCCTTGGAATACCGCTGTGCTGCCTGGATGACAATAACAAAGTAATATGGGCTGATAAGGAGCAGCAAAGAAGTGAAAGCCTGAAGGTCAGTTCTGGTTGGGCTGGGAGCTCCCAGAGCGGCGAGGATTCTGCTGACATCCGCCGTCTTTGTTCTGCATAATTGGCTAAAAGACCGAGCAACTATATTTACACATCCCCCGAAGAACATTAATTACAGAATGAGTGAGAGAAAAAAGTTGCATCGCTTTGCTGGCAGTTGCACATGTGAATGCTAATTAGGTATGGGTTTTAATACACTTTTCCTGGCATCTTGTAAAATTGTGCTGCATTCAGAGAGTTTAAATGGGCTCAATGAGCATAAACATTTAGCTAGGGTGTGGAAATTGATTCTAAATATTATTAGAAAGAATTTAAAATCAAGGGTGGCACATGAAGTTCTCCAAATGACCAAAATCAAACAAATAAAGTACTCAAATAAAACAGTCTAAGGACTACCTATCGATCTCCACCAAAGATAAAAATGTCCTTCTCTGCAAGCCTCCTTTTAATATTAAGACGAAACACTACAATAATGTCTTACATTATGAAATAAAGTTTGTGAATTGGGTGAAAACTCTCATTTATTGCTAAATGTGCATAAAGACAGGCAACTTCAAATGTAACTGCACGACAGCTGCTGACAGAGATAATGGTGTCAGCTAACAATGTAATCCATGTTTAATGAAGCAGTCAGTACCTACCCAAAACTGGCTATCAGGACTGTGCAGTAAGTCCTTACAGTCCAGATAACCAGGACTAACCCTAGTTTCTAAACAAATACTAGCTTACGTAAAATGCCAACTGTAACTCCTGATGTTCTTCATCTCTGTATCACTGAAAAGTCCTGACGTTGCTCTCTGCTAAAACATTTTGTAGCTCTGAAAGGTATATGCAACAAGTCAAAAATGAAATCACAAATAATTTTCCAGCCTCTATAATGAATCTTATTATGAACTTGAACAGAAGGTTGTTGGAACATCATGATGTTACTTAGTTTTTATTATGCACCCCTCTTATAAGTTCTGCTAAACCGTGTATTTTGAATTAATTCTATTGTTTTGTTCAATTGTAATCTATGTTCATTTTTTCTTGCCATTTTAGATATAATATCTACAGATAGCACAACACACGTTTTCTTTCCTTATGTACGTTTGTACATGCATATGTTCAATTTTTGATATAGAATTGAGTATGTTTATTGTGTGACTGTTGTTTTATGTTTGCATAAAGTACTCAATCGTTGTCCTTGCAGAGGCAACAATTTGGAGACACACCTGGTTCTAAATCATAAAAGGGCATAATGACTAGTATGTAACTGTGTCATGCAAAACCAATAAAATTTTTAGAGCAAATCTGTGTTCACTTGCAGTAACCTTGTTGTCTAACTATGTTCCTAGATTCATGTATAACTAATAATACATGTCAAACACATGTGATATGTGTTCTTACTGGTCGAACTCAGCAAAGATCTGTCTGACTAAACCAACTGAGTCTAAAACAGAATGTGCTTTTGCAGTGCTTAGTCACATGAACTGATCAAGAGGGAGTCATGACCTTTTTCTGCTTGTATCCTGATTTTGAGATCTGCTTTTTGTTTGGAGCATCCTGTAGTAGTGACCTTGTGAAGTTTGACACTGAAAAAGCTCTGCTGCTGCAGAAGTAGCTGTAAAACATTTTCAGTGTAGAGGGTGATGTGTAAACCCTCGTTAACCACTTCCTGTTATTGTCTGTCACAGGAAGTGTACGGCCACTAGATTTAATAAGTGTAACACTTTCAGTTTTCCTCGTATGTTCAGAACTTTGAACAGTTAGGCACAATTATACAACATATTCAGGAAACAGGGGAAAACACACAAATAGCTAAAGCTAAAAGCAAACAAACAAGCCTGTCTCCTGTCTGCGTAAATTGAACGGACCTGTTTGCATTATGTGGTATAAAGAATGATTTCCAAATACCCCATTCAGTAATTATTTGTGCATAAAAATTATGCTGTAGCAGTAGAGGTTAGTCAACAGCTGGCAGCAGCTTTTATCATCACTGGAATATTTATTCATAATACATTTATAGAAAAGAATGGGGAGTTTAGCTCACAGAAAAAACAAGAAGAGAAAATGAAGTGGTGTCCAAAAGAAACTGACCAGAGTGAAAAGAGAGTAAAAAAAAAAAACCTGATTGAAAAGCACCAGGCAAGCAATCAGTGAGGATCATCAAGCTATTTTACTGCATAAGTGAAGTTTGATGAAAAACTATACAAGACGGTTACAGTGAAGTGGTTTGAGTAATATGATAATATCCTTCAATCAGCAAGCCAAATCATTTGTAAATGTAACTAATGTCGAGAAAGCCTCTACTTATAATTTAAGCGTCAATAATCATCTATGCAAATTACATTTACGGTACTTTTCTTTACTCTGTATCTGTGATATAGCTATTCTTAAAAAATGCTCATCTTCACCTTTTTACTTCTGCACATAGCATAAGTAAAGCTGCAGTGGTGGTTAATGTACTGTGTGATTATGTTTTTCTTATGCTACCGTGATTTTGTCATGATTCCAGGGAATTTGGTTGTTGGTCTCTCCCTCTCTTCTTCCTGTTTACTGTGTTCTGCTAATGACTGGTTGAGGATAAGAGGGCCGGCACCACTTCCCTACTTGGCCAGATTGTCATGTGTTTGGTTGTTTCCCAGAGGTGTAACATTGGTGAGTCGACTTCAGTTATCATTTTAGGTGATTGCGGGGCATATGATAAAACAAAGTTTCTACTTTGGTTCATTTTCCAAACACAAGCTTCACTTGTCTGTGTGCCCTCTTCCATTTATCTGCTATGAATTAGAAGTTAATCCAACACTCTTATTTTCTTGAGAGCTCATGGATCCATAGTACTTCTCCAATGTCTCACCTTCTACTAAGTACAAGACCAATAATCAATATCATTACCAGAAATTCAAACCTTTCACGACACTAACCTAACAGAACATCCACTGAGCAGGACCCATTATGCTGACTTCACTGATTCTTCCCTTCTGCAACCCTTTACAATAAATCTTTTAAACCACTTTGCTGGTATCTTGGTCTCTGCTTCTAAATCTCTTTTCTCTTGAAGTGTTAAGCATGATAGATTTAGAATGTCTTGTGCCTAGCAAAAATATTAATGTCACTTGCTGTTTTATCACTTTTTTGACAATTGCATTCAGACCAATCCGATATATTTTATGAGATTTTATCTAAAGAATGCAGCATTCAATTGTGAATTGGAAGCAAAATATTGCATAGTTTACAGTTTTCTAAATTCTAATAAGAATATGAAAAGTGTGTCATCCACTTGTTCTAAGTCTCTTTCACTCTGATGCTCCTACTCAACTAATTAAATTGCTTTTAGAGGTCACAATCAGTATACCGAGTCCACCTGTGTAAATTAGCTTGAGCATAAATACATCACGCAGACCAATGAAACCAGAAGACAGGTCAAGGATAAAGTTATGAAGAGATTTAAGGCAGAGTTATTTTATCAAACAAATTCCAAGGTCTGAACATGGAGCAGTATTCAACCAATCATCCAAAAACATTGAAACTCTAGCTCATGGTAACTCTAAGGGAGCTACTGAGATCCAAAGCTCAGGTATTAGTTGTGCTTTGCATCAATCTATCACTTAGAGAAGAATGGCGAAAGAAAGGTGTTTTCGAAAGAAACAAAAAATCCCCAAACACATGGAGGGTGTTCTGCCTAGATGAGATACATAAAATGATTCTGGTTATGCAAAATATGAAAACAAACAAAAAGCACTGAATGTCAAAAATTAATACTGCCGTTAATTTTCTGATGTCATGTTGACAAGATGATTTATGGGGATGGTGTGTTTACCATTTATACACCATTCAGTGTTGGTCTCTCCCATCAAATCCTATTACAATACATACACATTTTTGCCTGTTACTAGACAAAATGTGAAAAGGTATATTAGTTTTGTACTATTTGAACAAGAAATGCAAATAGTAAATTGTTTTCTATTGTTTTACACTTGTGCATATGTATTAATTACTTTTATTTTGTAACCAGGTTGCTGTGTATTACAGACTTCTGTCCAGGTCCCTCTTGAAAATGAGATCCAGATCTCAACGGGGTTTACCTGGTTAAATGAAGGAAATAATAATAAAAAAAAATGTAAAGACCTTCCAAACAAAGAAAAAATGACACATTTTACTGTCCTATTTAATGGGATCTAAGCACCATAAAAACCAAGTCCTTCATCATCTTCCATCTCTTTTTATTCCCAATTCATAACAAAATATTGCACATCAGAAGGCTACAAATAAGTGTGAAATTAGTTCTGAATAAAAATCCTAAACATGTAAATACAGAAGCAACATGAAACAGAGGACACAAGTGATAAATCCCACTTAACAAGCTCTGTTTGATTTGGAATGTTGTATGATAAATTACATCACGCTATGCATTGCGAAGCTTTCTATCATGTGATGAGCTTAGGTTATTATTTTGGTGATGCAACTGACTGTAAGCACCTAATCATTTCCCAGGGAGCGTGTTATTGTAACTCTTTTGTTCTAAACAACCATTGTTTTTTATTCATTTAGTTTAACTTCTGAACAGTACAAATGAAGCTTAGCAAAACATTGTGTAATTTTATTATTATGCTATATTGAATGAATAGAACTGTGTTATTACATATCCTTAAAGATGAACATCCAGCAGTGCACAAGTGGAAGTGGAAGAGGAAAAATAGTTCTTGCTGAGAAAGATGGGGAGTTGGCTGATGTAATTGAGATAGAAAGAGATTGTATCAGCACTGGGGTCGCTGTGAATAAACACAGGGAGGGCACTGAAGACAATCGAGTGTGTAAAGGGGGAGAGGCCGACCCACTGCACAATTTGGGTGTGCATGTGTGTGTGAACATGGAAGCCTACCCCTGTATTGCTTTGAGCAAGCACAATGTGTATGCATGTCCACGTGTGTGCTGGGATCATCTCAGGAATGGGGGAGGGGAAAGTCTTGGCTTAAGCCCTGAACCTGAATGACTGGTGCTTTTTCCTCCTATGGAGAGCTGGCTGTGTTTGTGCTGCGTGGAATAAAGGCCTGCAATACTTCTGAGACCGTCACCTACACAAAACACTGTCACATGGCCTGTTGTTTTCTTTGTCACACCCACACGTCTATCTCCCTAATGTATTTACTCAAAGTCTGTGCACTTATGCAAACATGCTGCACAATCACACTAACAATCAGCAGCGACTGCAAAACATAAACTGAAAGACGTAGGGGGTAATCATCAGAAAAACGCATCCGATGAACATTGAGAGCAAACAAGTTCTTTCATTGCATGCTTGGTTAGAGGTTTTCCACATTTTCCCAATTTAAAAAATGTTGGGTAGTTTGTCTTAAAGTCTAAACTGTCTTTTATTCTGTGTATGATGTAAACTAGACTTTAATATGCAGATATAGTCATCTGAAGATTGACATATGTCTACCAAAATTAAGATTGAAACATTATATACTTGTATTTTTGATGTTATTATGATTCCTATAACATTGATTTTTCACAAGCCTGATTTTTTGGTGCTCAGTGCATGGATCTTCTGACTAGGTTTTACGGATTTCACTCCACAAGTACAGCACTTACCACCTGCACCTTAGGAGGAGCAGTCATCCTACTGAAGCCAGAGACTCATCCCCTCACAGTGAGATGTTTCCCTCTTCTTTCCAAAACTCTCACCTTACTTTACTGAAATCAATCTGACCATTCCTCTCCTCCTCACAAACTCTCCTGGAATAACATAAGTAATCAATCATCAATCAACTTTGCAGCTACTGCTAAATTTGACCCAAATACTATTACCTGTATCTGTGTCACAATTTGAAGAAATGTTACCGAAAAAGTCCTTCTTACTTCAATAAGATGAAATACATTAAAAAAGCTTAAAGAAAATGTATGGCTTATGGGTTGAAAGTACAAACATGTATCCTTTTCAATGTGCATTGGCTGTTTACTATTAAATGCAAAATTGTCTTCAGAGCAAAGAAAGACAATCCAGCCAAATCCACTCCAATCTAATTTATGCAAAGCAGGTCACTTGGCACTTTGCTGAAACAGGTATCATTCTTCTGACACTGTGTTGTATTAACTTCCTAGCAAAGCAACCTCCCTGTTTCGTCACAAAGACAACCTCCCTACTTTGACTTAATGAGGCTTCTGTTTAACTTTCAATCTGGAACAAGTGTGAATTAGTTTAGACACGCTGACACTGGTGGATGGGCTAAAACATCTGAGAACAAGTTTAATAAACACTTCAGTCAAATTCCAGGTGAACAGATGACTGAAAGAGAACTTTGACCATAGGTGCCGGAACCGGTGCCTATGGGCCGTAAAGTGGGCCCTCCACTTTACGGCCCTGCCCTGCCCTGCCAGTCCGCTGGTCCCGCCAGACATTTACACAGGCTGCACACAACTCTGACAATCCGTGACTGACATTTCTCTGTGTTTATATGCAAACAGAGGTACAAATAAAACCTATAGCACTGAGATCTGGACCAAATCTATGGCTCCAGATCATAACAGTCACCCAAAGGTTTATGCACATGGGGCAGCTTTGGGTCAGATTGGGATCATGAACTGGTCTGTCATCTGAAAAAAGGCTTCGACTCCGATTCGGTCCAGGGGCCTCATGCATTAAAGAGTGCACAGTTTTCACACTAAAACTTGGCGTACGGAAAAACTTAGAAAAGTTCAGCGCACAAAAAAAAAAAAATTAGGATGTACAAAGCAGTGTGCATGACCTTTCCTTTATAAATCCTAATTTGCGGGAAATAGAGCGCAGCTGCTGGTCCGCCCTGTCGCCACCCATAAATGCATATGTAAATTAGTAAAAATACCCGGAAGTCTGCCACCACACCATGGCAATGTCCTTGTTCGAAGCAGTATAAGTATTTATAATAATAATAATTGCATATTTTATTTAAAGGTGCTTTGAGGACACATAATGTAACCAAAAGAAAAATCCAAATTAATTTTTTTTTTTAATTATCTCTCATACCACAACATAATGACAGTTTTAACAAATATGTGAAAAAAAATATTTTTTTTTAATAATAAAATTTACATACTGCAGCTTTAATTTCACTTAGGAGAGGACGGGTCAGGAGGGACGTGGGTTAGAGCTGCTGCTGACTGACTCATCTGTTGTTAAGTGGTAAAAGGTACAGAGACAAGTTCACTATATGAATGTCTTGTTTTTTTCCCCTTAATTCATTAGATGCCAGTGAAATGGAGGCAAACAGTAGTCTGTAGCTAAGCTAACTATGCTAAATTTAACTGAGTTTTGTAAGTTAAATATCACATTTAACTGAGTTTTCTGAGTTAAATATTAAAAATGCTTTATTTGCGTTGTTATGGCACTTGACTTAATGTAGTTTTTGATTGTTGATTCTATGTTGCACGACTTTGTGTTTTTGTGTTTATTATGTAAAGCACTTTGAAATGCCTCGCTGCTAAAATGTGCTACACAAATAAAATTTGATTGATTGATTGATTAAATGGTTGATAATCACACAGTCTACCCACCTCTCTTGGAGAAAAACTGGGTTACAAATTGACACTTTTACCTTTCTCTCTCTCTCTTATCTCTCTATTTTTTTGAAAACCTAACTTTATTATTTTTCTAGGCATTATAGTAACTGCCACAGACGTTCTTGTCTTCCACTGACTGCTGCTGAACACGGTCACCATCAACCGCTTCAAGCAGGAATGAACCATTTCATGCAGATCCAGGGGGGTTCAGTGCAAATATGGATGTCTGCTTTTTGGTCTGGGAGTGGTAACATTACATTTTTACTGCTAAAACAATCTTCGAAAATATAATATGAGTAATTTTGTAATTGACAGGGCCCCAATTTTTTTTCTTTTTTAATTTCTATGAACAAAAAATAAATAAATAAATAAATTGTGGATGTCCTCCTGTGGGTCAGGGGCCATTAGAATTGTCATAACTTTTCCCCCTATATGCCCCTGCTTATGATATGTGTCTATACCAGAATAGTGTTACCATAGACATGAAGCATTTCTAAATTACACATTTTAAAAAAAATCTTTTTTACTATGTTCAATAAGGAGTTCAAGATCATTTTTACACCAATAAACTCTGGATGGTGGAAATGGCTAGTTTTGGTGCTTGATTCAACATGTCAAGACAAGTAAATCTTATCATTTCTAGATCTCATTTTTTTGTTTCTGGTAAACTGTTTGTATTCCACTGACTTGTCCTGCCAGTGCAATGACAAGGGCACGATCCCCCAGAAACGGCAAAGACGTTAAAGGTTGAAAGAAAAAGAAAACATTTGTATTCTTGTTTGTGAGCACAGACCTGCCTCCAACAGAAATATCTTGAAATGTCATTTGGAAATGTTGTGACCCCAAGTTGTTGTTCCAGGCAGTCTCAGGAACGCATTCTAAGAAATCTAAGACAAAATAAATAAACTGGGTGAGTGCAGATAAAGCAGGCTGGGAAAAAGGCAGTATGAGAGAAAACGTATCAGTATATTATTTAATAGGGACCATGTAGCTCAACATATCTCATGAACAACAAAACGAGGCAGGCTAAGGTTATTGAAACTGAAACATAAAGTGCTGTGTTGTGTCAGTCATTAGAAGAGGACCCAAGCACAAGGACTGATTGTGACAAAAAAAACAGAGTTACTGTGATAAACAACAAGTAGAATATGCAGGGAAATCACAGGAAGAGCAGGACAAGGAGCAAGGTGCGTAAAGGGAAGAAACAGTAAAGGACAACAAAAACCAGTGAGCTTTTACAACGAGGAAAGTGTAGCAAATGCAATTAGGTACAGGTGAGTTGACCAGGGCACTGTGGAATAGCTGAGGCAGAGAGCAAACTGGAAGGCTGAAGGAAGGAGACTAATTAGCACAGAGGGAGCTGAACTAGAAAAAAAAAAGAACTGCAAACCAAGGAGAAAAAGGCTAACACTATCAATAAGAGAGCAAACCAAAATACAGAGAGTGAACAACACAAGGAGTAACTAAGAAACTAAAAACAAAGGAATTAACTGCATGGTAATGTTTTTTCTGACTGTAACAATAAATATAATTACAATAGGTTTTATATATAATTCCCTTGATAGTTTTAGACCTCAAAGGGCAAAAACAATAGATAAAAATAATTTTAAAATTGAATAAATAAAGAGATTAAAACCAATATCTAAGAAAATGAAACAAAAATTTTGCTAAAAAAAATGTCTTAAGGCCTTCTTTAAAACAGTCAGTGAATTGTGGTGCCCTTGTAGTGTCAGGGATGGGATTTCATAGATGTATCATAAACACAGAGAAACTAACTGAGTATGGCAAGACCTTTCATAAAAATACCAAAGAAGTCCGAAGTGATCTAAACACAAACATAATGAAAACAAGATCACACCAACTAAAAATCATTAAAGAACAATTTGTTTAAGGTCATGCCATAACATGACATTTGGATCTAGGCCTGGACTTTGATCAAAGAACAATTTATTTTTTATTTTTCACTTGTTGGTGTTCTTTGGATCATTGTCCTGCTCAATAACTCTAACAACCAAGATTCTCTTTCAGAATTTTCAGAAAAATAGCAGATTTTATGGCTCTGTAAATACAGTAAATGTCCTGCGCTTGGCTCATCAGTCCACAAAACATTTCCTCACAGTCTTGGAGATCATCAAAAAGGGATTTTTCTTTTTTGTCTAACATCAGATGGAATCTAATACTAAAGTGTGTTTAATGATTATGAAATAAAACATTTAAATGTGACAAAAAAGGAAAGAGAACAGAATATAAGAGATAAAAACTACCTTTTTACAGCATTGTAAAGGAAACACCACTGTGGAAAAAATATTTGCATCTTGATGCATGAATGATATTAAAAATCTGAGCTTGTCTAAACCAGAGACAGACATGTCTGCTGTGAATGTAAGCATGTCATGGCTAGTTTTCCTCGAACCGTCACCGAGAGAACCTGGGGACTGAATGAAGTCTTTTGAGTTTCGCCTGCTATGGGGCAGATCCATTGTTAAGGACAGATGGGCCTGTTGTTTCTTGCTTTCTCTCTGGGGGTGATGGGCATCACAATGTGTGGAGATTGGGTTTCACCAAACACCCCTCACCCTCTGCACTTGTAGACCAACATAAATACATACATGATGAGCAGATTTGAATGCTTTGCTCTCTATAGAGCCACCTCTGACATCTCAAATAAAATGAAACCAGTTCGGATAAGTTCCTACAGGCAGTTTGCCGTTACTTGGAATATTTTCAAAATTATTGTGCAATAAATCTCTATCAATTCAAAGTGATTTTAGTCATTTATTTCTATTTTTTTTTCTTTGCTAATTTTGGCTTCAAACTGATGAAAAACAAAAATACAGCTTATCATAAATAAGGAGTATTACAGAAGATCATAGATGTCATCCTACAGTATATGCACGCAGTACTTCGAGCTGTTTTTTGGCATGAATTACTGCATCAGTTGGGTTTGGCATGGAGGTGATCAGCCGTTGCATCTGCCGAAGATTCAGAAAAACACACATATGTGCATTCTTCAATTTGCATACAACGTTAGATCTGCTGTCTTTCACCTCCCACTTGACAATACGTCGTATATTCTCTATGAAGTTGAGGTCAGGTTAATTTGCCAGCAAATTAAGTACAATTATACCATAGTAATTAAATTGGGTAATAGGGCTTTTGGCGGTGAGGGCATGTGCCAAGTCACACTTAAAATGAAGTCAGTGCTTCTTTAATATTTGCTATAGCAGAGGGAAGCATGGCGTGATTTAAAATTTCCCCGTAGGAGCCAGCAGTGACTTTGGACTTGAAAAAACAGTTGACTCACATCAGAAGATGACATTCCCCCAAATCATCGCTGACTGTGGAAACTTCACACTGAACCCTTCAACAACTCTAGCACAGTCACCAGCACCAATAGAGGGTGTCAGTGACTGTCTGCTGCACAGCTGTTGAGTCAGTAGGTTTTCCCATGACTGTGCAGACTGTTAAAATAATTTTTATTGATTTTGTACTACATTTGAATTCTCAAAGAAATTGAAATAGGGCTTTTAATTAGATGTACCCATAATTATTCAATTTAACAGAATCAACAGCAATATATAATACAAAGAATACATCTAAGGTAGGATTTTTTAATTTTTTAACTGAATTATTAGCATTAATGAATTGTTCAAGGATATTATAATCTTCTGACTCTATCTTATAAGACAATACATAAAATAGCAAAACACATTTTTATGCTGCATATAAATAAGATTATATGCAGCAATATGAATACAATTACAGATGGCTAAGGTGAATCTGTTCTGCATTCTCTCATGGTTGGTATGTGGACAGCCTGAGGCACTTGACTTACTCAGCTCTTTCCTTGATTTTTTTTTTTTTTCTGGATGTCCTCTTAAACCACTCATGCAGCCCTACTTTCATTTTTGTGGCCATTTTTTGTCCATCTATTTAACCCCCTTCCATTTTTCCCACACTCTCCTCCTTCCTGCCCACTCTGGTGGAGTGCTGTGATTGGATGAACTGAGTGGTTCTCTGCAGCGCGTGCTGTCTGTCACTGTACTGGTGGCAGGGAGAGAGGGGGAGGGAGTGGATTGAAGCTCCCAATCTGGGTTATTAAAGGCTATTTTCATCCCTGTCTCTTTCTGTGGGCTCATGCTCCAAATATAGATCTGGCACAAGTGACTCTAATGAAACATGTCCCCTTTTTTGCTGTGTGTAAATCTACTTATGTAATATGTTCCTCGAAGCAGTAGGAACAAGTGGTACCTTACCATCTGGGCCTGTTCTGGAGTTGCCTCCTCTTTTAACTGTCATAACTATTTAGATCTGAGTTTTTTTGTTTTGTTTTTTGCTCCAGTGGTTCTTACACTGCAGATTAAGGTCATGAGGTAGAGAACTGAAGGATATATTGAGGGAAAGGGCAATGTTTTTCCTTTAGATAATGAGAAACATTTTAGGCAAAACATGCAGGGTGTGACCTACAAGTTCCAGCCAGTATCTTGTATTTCCAGTTCAGATCCCTGTGTCTCTTTATCTCAGACGCTGACATAAAAAGGATCAGGGATAAAGTGCTGCTGTAGATGCTACACCCACATCAACTTATAAAGCAGTGACTGGTCAGTTTATCTGATGATCTATGTGCTTTATACAAATAGGTAAAATAATATATAAATATCTTGAAACGTAAGGATTTTTACCACTGGAATTTGAATTTGCTAACTCAACAACCACACGAAGGCACAGGAACTGAGAGGTTATTTGCATGACCTATTTTTACCTTAAAAGATAAGAGGAAACCCAAAAAACATGTTTCGTTTTGAGACGAACAAGTTCTAAAGAATTGAAGGCTGTTCAAGATACAATGCTACAAACAAATATTCTCCGCTTGCAGGTGTCTGTCTGACACCTGCAAGACAGACACCTCATTTATCATTTAAGATTTATCATGATAAATGAGATTTTATCATTTATCATGTTTTTATCCAGCAAAACTGAAACCCTGATGAGAAATAAAACCATCTGTCAATCTGGGAACTGTTTTAAAGCCACCTCTATGGACAGTCAAAGAAACTACTGTTAGATTAAGTGAGGAAAGTATTACACAGTGATGAACCTTCCCAAGAAAGGCCAACTAAAGAAAGTTACTTCAAGAGCACTTCAACAACTCAGCCAGGAGATAATTAAAGAGTATGTGTCCTGTTACTCTGCAAAGAACATCTTACCAACAGTCAGAGATGAAGATGATTGTGTGATGAACTTGTCCACCATGCCAGGATCTCCATGACTTGCCTTAAGTGAGAGCAGAAGAAATTAGTGTCTCCATCCAAAGATCCTAAAGGAGGATGTCTGGACATTTTTTGACTTTGAGCTCAATTGCATCTGGATTATGGAGCAAGAGAGTGATCAAAAGCGCACAAGCAAGTCTACCTCTGAATGGCTCAAAAAACAAGACAAAATGAGGGATTTTGTTTTGTAGTTGATGTAGTTTAACCTTTATCAAGTCATCCATGCTTTGTTTTAACTCAGGTTATTATTGTCAAACATTAAAACTTGCTTGGAAAAGCAAAGAGCAAGCTTTTTTCACTGCATTGTACATGTAGCAGTTTTGTTATAAAGCAAAAACTGATGGGAAATATACATAATTCTCTCTTTCTCAAAGGCTACATACAAATGCACGTGGCAGGATTTCCCTGTCTGCTTGCTGAATAGAGGTGGTATTGGTGAGTGGAGCAGCTGGTGACTGAGAGGAAGAACTTAACCAGCCCTGCTTTGTGGATCAGCTGTCTGTGACTGAGCTTTGTCATTCTAAATTGGGTCCTTCACATCCAGGGCCTGGGGAGGTTTTGACATGTAAATGGAAGACCCAGAGCTCCAAAGCCCCTCTATTACTCACTAAAATGCTATAGGGGACAAAAATGGATGTAGCGCTGGAGGGGGGAGTGAAGGTGCACCCAGGCGGCTTCGTAGCAGAGAAGTGTGCCTCATAGTCGGGAATTATGTTAATCACTGAGTTTCCGTCTGGGCACTGAGCCATCTTCATCCTAATAGAATTATTTATGGGTGATATGAGAAGTCACTGTGTGGGCAGTAGCAAGAAGCACATAAACATTAAAGCCATCAGGACACTGTTTAAGGAGTAATATGAGAGCAATTTAAAGAATATAAACTTCACTTAACTTTAATACTGTTGTCATTGGGAATGCTAAAAAGTAGAACATTCTCAACAGGAATATAAACAGGTTTTACTTTAATGATTATAACAGCAATGAACCATAGATAACACGCTGTGCTTATCTATGCATACAAATATGCAAATTTTGTTCTTATTACGAACACTAATAGATTGAAGGTGTAATTTTATGTATGAAATGATATTTTCTGCACTTGCAATTTTGCAATGTATAAAATGCAGCTCTTTTTCTGTTTAGTTTTTTTCCCCAAGAAGCAAAACGAGATTCTGATTTAGTTACAGGCAAAAACATAAAAGATAGAGTCAAAGAAAAGACAGACAGCAACAGCTGGATAGAATTTTGATTTTAGTGGCAAAAAAAATCAATAAAAATAGAAAAGTGGAATATTTTCTACAAACAATATCTTATTGGAGTTTTCATAACAAATAATTAGCATTCTACCAATGACTATTAACAGGATAAAATTAATTATTTCTATTATTTAAAAAATTTTATTGTCCTGTCTTTGGAACTCTTCCCATCATCATGCAGCACATGAATTTAGTTACATTACTGTTACATGATTGGTTACACTAATTTTGCCAAGAAATTTAACTTGGTACTTTTTTGTTACGTTTTGAATTAAGTAACTTGTAATTGTAAGTGTCTCCAATGCAGATTGATTGCTTAAAATTACATTAAAACCACAAATTCTGGCAGTATTCAGATAGACTCCATGAAAATGCACCATGCTTGGGCATTTAGTCCTGGCACACATACAGTCTGCAGTTAGTTTCTCCACAATAGCATGTTTTACTGGCCAAAAAGTGTCTTCAGGTCAGTGCTACATGCAATGAATGAAAGAGAGGTTTAAATACTGATATACAGTCCGAATACAATTGCTTCAGATACTGAGAAAAAACAATGTGCATCCAATTATTATGTAAAAACATGCAGGATGATCATTTGAAGAGACAAGATTTGTTTATTTCATAATGACATTTGTGGATATCATTAGGCCCTTTGTTGTAAACCAACAATACTTTGTTTTTACCGGTAGGTCATTGTTTTTATGTATGTAATGACTAAGATTCAAAGGTTCGAAAAACTTTGAACCTTTGAATCTTAGTCATTATTTGATATTTTCTTCATCAAATCCATTTGCTATTTACTAAATCAAATGAATGTAGTAAACAAGTAATGCAAAATGGAAAAGATCAGCAAAACTGCTGCAAATTAAAATATTTCAAAAGGAAGACTTCACAAAGCCAAGCAACTAAATTGTCATCTTTAATTTTTTAAGTAGGTCTTTAAAGCAAAGCTCTTCGTTAGCCAGCAACAGCTCAGTGAATTGGTTTTCAGCACGTCTGTGGGCCACATGTTCACGCCGGCTGTAAACAACTGGCACTCACTCAGTTGCAGGAGAAGCTGCCTGTATCCAGTTAAACAGTTACAGCACAATGCTGCTAAGCCACTTTGACCATGAGAGCAAACAAACAGGAGTAAACTGACACATATGGAGTTGCACCAGAGCTGCAAACATTATGCCGCTGGCATATAGGAAACACTCAGTGACCTTAAGCATGCCCAACATAACACATCTGGAGTGGCTCTGTTTCATATTTAGAAGAGAGAAACGCAACAGAAAGCTGCAAATCAGCAGGAGCTTTCGGTACACAGGAAGTGATATTTGCTCAATATACTGTAGCCTGTGGCAGTTTGAGGCATAATTGCTGACACTCCTGACTTGAGAGACAGTCTGTTAATGCCGCAGTGGACAGGAAAACTCAGCATTACAGACTGCTGTCTGCAGAATGCCAAGCAAACAGCATATGAACCAAAGCAGATAAAACTTTGATCTGCCTATGTCCTCGCTGCTTATTATAGGATTCTAGCAGCATAACAAACTAGAAATTGCCGCTTGCTGTGGAGGGCTGCTCTTTTCCAGGTTGCCCTACTTTCTGTCTGTAGTTGATGACTTGGTTTATATGTCCTGTTTGGCAACACATCATTGTTTGTGCTTTAGTTTTGCTCCATATAATGAAGTGGTAGCACTTTATAATTGGGGTCACGTAACAGTTGTGCTTGTTGGAGAGCTTTTTTTGCGCATAATTGTCTTCATATTTCCATCAGATTTGTGTGCCTAGGACTTGGTAAGAAAATATTTATGACAATCTACAGGGAAGACAAAGATAATAAGCTTAGATCACCTGGAGGACATACAGAATAAGCTGCCTAATGACGTAAAGCTCCTAATGATATGTTTGCATTTAATGACGATCACACAGTAACTGACCTGATGACTCTTTACAGTACATCGCCACAGTGAGAGATGCGCGGCAAGGCAGTAAGGAGATAAACTGAACAGCAGATAATGACCTCAGCTTCCATCTGCTGGGCCCAGTGGGGCGGAGACACCTTCAACCTGCCACCGCGTGGTCGCTAACACAATCTGCCGCTCCCCGTTGTCCTGGTGACATCTGCTTTTGGGTGACTGAAAGATGAATGCAGCACCAGCCCGCACAGGCACCAAACAGACGTCACACAGACCGCTTCACACACACACTAACACTGCGACACAGATGGCCACAGAAACACTACTGAGGAGATTACAATCCACAGCCTGCACTTTCTCAGCCAGTAGGTATGGAGCAGTCACAGATTTATAGCACAGTTAGATGTGACTATGTTTTGGGTCTTTTCCTGAAAAGTCATCATACAGCAGACTTTCAAAGTATGAAAACGTTCAGTATATTTATTTTTAGGGGAGCACAAGTACTCATTTTATTGCCTAGGTGTTATAACTGTTATGATTACTATTCCAATAAAACATTGAATATCTGCAATGAGTTTGGTTTTGCCTGCAGACTGCATTTAAATTAGAGCCGTAACCAACATAAAACCCCCACAGCTGTCTGTAAGTCAAAAACAAGCAATTCTGAGGCTAAAAAGACGGGAAGTCCATAAGAGCCATTGCAGAAACATTGGTCACAGCATGTACAATTGAATACACAAAAGAAGAAAGAAACATCTGAGGTACTAAGCAACATCCGTTGGCTGAAAACCAAATTAAAACATTAGCAGCTGACCACAGAAACATAGTGAGTCCTTTGAAGAAAAGACATAAAACAGCTGATATCCACAACAAACTTCAGAGAGAAGCACAAAAAGTACAGAGCTAGAAGATGCAAATCACCAATAAGCAAATAAAAACCAAAACCAAAAATCGGAAGGCCAGACTGAAATTTTACAAAAAGTACAGAGTTGAGCCTCAAAAATTGTGTGTCCAAGTTTTACGGACTAAAACGAGGAATACCTGAGAGACAGACAGCAATTTTTAAAAACAAGGGATCTGCTCATGATCCCAAACATACAAGATGGATGTGAATAGTGGAGGAATGTCATGGGTTGGGCTAGCATGGTGTGTTCTGGGACTCATTAATTTTCATTGAGGATGTAAGCATGATGTCAGCTGCAAAATCAACAGAAAAGCTTCATAAGGAAATATTACAAATGTTTTTGAGTCACAGACTACATTCAGTTTCTGCAAGTATTTTTCAACTAGATATGAATTAATTATTTATGTTGATCTATTTTATGTTTATCCGTTCCAATGAAAACACCTCTATTAAAAGAAGAAAAATAAAACATGTGAAAAGTTGGTATTCTATTACAATTAATGGTATCTCAAGAGTTTTCAGTTTCACATGTAAATGCTAAAGGGAATCTGAGTGATAATCTCTTGTCAAATATAATTTGTATGTCAAATCCAAATGTTGACAGTCTACACTAAAAGCAAAGAAAAAAATACCTTAACCTTAATGTTCCAACATTTTTGGATGGAACTGTCCCATAGTCCCATTTAGTAAGGTGTAGTTCAAATTCTTGTTTTATTGACTGCCTGATATGACATATGTTTTATGTTATCTCAAGCATAAAACATATGCTTGATTGGTTAACCAGTAACTTTTGATGAATGCTCCAGTAGAAGCAAATGCTCCCAAGCTGTTTACAAATTTTATACCATCATTACACTATCATATACCTGTCTTTCTTTCAGAGTGAATATTGAGACAGTAAACTGATCAACATATCAGATTCAGACATAGGACCCACACCATAGAAACCAATACACAGGCATTGTTCAGGACAGGAGCAAATCAAAAGTGACAAATGCTTGTTTGACATGACAGGATTTCATGTTCAACAAAATGCCTTTCATGTGAGTGTTATATACCCACATGACACACGCTTTTCAGGGTCCCAGTATAAATGGGAAGAGAAAATAATGTGAGTTCACCTTTAAAATCAGTGATGGTTTTGCCCAACTGATTTATAGGATAGACTGATCACTCTGTCAGAAGATGTGGTTTTGCTAAGTGTTTTTGTTGTATTAGTTTCTGCAAGATTTTTTTTCCCCCACGCCATGCACTGAGTCACAGTGCATGGCGTGGGGGAAACGCCATGCACTGGTACTTAGTAACACACTAAGTACCAGTGTGTTACTGGTACTTAGTAACATTTGTCAAGTAAAATCCTAATTGTATCATCAGCTTGGCTTGAGTAACGATCCAGTCATCCAACTAGTTGACTTTTCTTACAGTGCTTAATTTAATTATCTTTTTAATCCATGTCCTGAGAAACATGCAGAAATCCCCCAAAGCTTGCATGACAAAGTTTGCAGAGTTCGCGCCATGAAAATGTAAAAAATACTTTATTCAGAATCATTTTGAAAGATGATAAGACTGATTGGTTTATGAACCACATAAAACATAAAGAAGATTAATGGCTTTTCTCACACATGCCATGAATCAGAATCTGAATCATGACACCAGCTTGTTAGTTTTAAGAATAATGGGACATAATGGTTGTTGTTTACCAGCGCTCTGTGTTTAAGGTGATGCCGTTTTGCTTGACTAAATTCCCCAGCCACAGCTGTCACAGTTATTTAGAGCCTCTGCGGTAACCTTGGAAACACCCGTCCTGCATGCAAGTGCTTTCACAAAGTGAGATCTTGATAAACAGGTGAAGAGCAGTGAATGTTGCAATTAGTAAAGAACAGCTTGAAAAGAAACACTAACATAATAATCTTACAAAACACGGCGTGTGTTGGGTTCATCTAGAGGAGAAGATCAGCTGTAGGGATAGACAGAAGGAAAGAGGAAATTAAGGGGTGGGGTGGTGATGACAGAGGAACAATGAAGAAGAGGATGTAAAACACAGCAGGGGGAATTCAGGTCAGCATCATGGCTGTACAGGCAGGGCTGGGTATTTGATTCATCTTTGGGTTTTAGAGAGAGTGAACTGCTGGCTTGAACAAGGGGAAATGACTGAAACATAGATAAGAGAAGCAGTTGACGAACTCATCTATAGCATAAGGTTTTCATAAATTCGCATTGGGCAGCAGCAATTTAATAGAACTTCTTCATCTGAAAGAGCCACTGAAAGCTTATTACAGAGCTCAGACAAAAATGTTGGATCCTAAACTTTTGCGTGTCAGAGATGTTTCTTGCATTCTGGTAAAATTAAAATAATCTTTAGAAATATAACACATATACTAATAAAATAAGTTGGACAAAACTTAGTGATTATTTTATCTCTAAAAATAATTTTTTAGAAAATCCAAGAATCAAATTGCATAGAAATTGTTAAAAATACGTAAAAGAAGACTTAAAATTAATGGTTGTTAAGGAGGATTTGTGAGCCAAATATGCCACATTTGATGCTGTTCTCTACTGTTTTTTGCCTCCATTACTATCCTGCTCAATATCCATGCTGATAAGACAACCTTTGGACCTTGTTCAGATTTGTACGTCACAGTCTCAGCTGTCTAAAACATTTTATTTGTCAAATTGAGTTGAGACGTTATTGCCTTGTACCTAGTCTAATGAAGAAGAACAAAAACTTGATCTACTCGCATGGCATGTTCTCTTGTCTTTCCCATTTTAATAAACAGTGACCAATAGAAATGATCATTTTTCATCTTATTACACGGAAACAGGATGTCTTCATAAAGTGAGACTTTCTGATCTTAAAGCAAAGGTTTTTTGTACATCTTTGTCAGGCTGCTGGGAATTAACAAGCAGTACACTGAATTACATTTACCTGAGTTAAAAGCCATCTTAATGTCCCAATTCACCTTCTACTTAAACGCCATTCCAATGCAGGTGGAAATGTTTAAGCTTGATATAAAATTCCAGGTGGAATTTCAATATGTTCCTGAATCTGTTTTACTCCAAACATTATTATTCCTTTTCCCCCTGAAATTAAAGTTATTCTTTATTTCTATCTTTGTACTTAAATACACATAGCATGCATTCTGCCATCAAAATCTTAACTAAACAAAAACTAACAGCACTCCAAAAACCTTGCATACACAAAAGATGTAGACAGACAAATAACTGAATATAAAAGGGGTGTTTTTTTTTTGGTTGATTTTTTTTTTCTATTCTTCTGTTTGTGAATTTTTATTTTTGCTGCTGTGTTTTGTGAAAATGTTGTTAGCTTCAGAACATACCGTATGTATTTTATCAGGTAATTGTGCCGCCAAAAGAAGAAACTGATTAGGACCTGACAGGAAGTGTTGTTCTGGTTTAAGATTTTTAGAACATTGCATAGATTGAATACCAGTGGACAAAGTTCTGGGCTATTGATAAGTATCAAGTGGAAACCTTATCTAACAAAGAACAGCCCGAAACCTTTGTGCTGATTTTTCTGAATGAAAGAGAACTTTAACGTTAAAGGCATAGCAGGTGGCACCACCAGGTGTCGCACCCTCCACAGCCTGAGCCTCCATAGACGGGAAGCTGGAAGAGAGGTGGCCAAGTGCTAATTTCCTGTGTGTGAGACCAGGTGTGTGTTGGGTCCACGCGTTCCACTGTTTGCTGGCTGTGGTAGGTTCGGAGAAAAACTGTTTTAAATTGATCGTCGTCTAACCCAACCACCAACACCATTCAGGGTCCCAATAATGTTTTGTATGGAAGTGCCTTGTACTACAACTGTTACAACCGAGATGCTGT
>CAEFZY010058353.1:0-59307 GCA_903066815.1 Brachyrhaphis roseni
CACAGACTCCAGGCTCACACCGACCACAGAGCCAGCTCTGCAGATGAGGCGGTTCAGTCTCTGTGTGTCTCTCTTCTTTGCATTGCCCCCCCAACAGACAATTGCATAAAATATAACCGTGGACACAATGGACTCATAAAACATGTACAGGAGTTTGGAGAACACATCGAAGGAGGCCAATCTCAAAAAGTACATTCTACTCTGTGCTTTCTTGTACACATTATCTGTATTGGAAAACCAGTTCAGCTTATTGTCCAGTTGTAGGCCCAAGTATTTGTATGAGCTGACCTCCTCCACCTCTGTACCATTGATGGTAATAGGCTGACGAGAGAGGGGCACCCTATGAGAACCATCTCTTTTGTTTTAGAGATGTTCAGTTCAAGTTTATTCCTGTGGCACCATGTCCCATAGTCCTTCACCAGGCTCCTGTACTCCTCCATTACAAGTTATTTCAAAACTTATCCATGTGTAATGTGGCATTTGTCGTGTAAATTTAAAGTGAAAAACTACAACAGCTTATTAGGGCCATAATAAGACAAACAGAAAAAATAAAATTACAATAATAAAGTTATAATGTTACAAGAATAAAGTCGAAATAATCTGAAATAATATGAGAATAAAGTTGTACAGGAATAAAATGAAAATATTTTGAGAATAAATTCATAATATTACTAGATAAAAGCTGTGTTCTTATGACTTTATTCTCTTAATTGTATCTATTTTTTAATTTCTTAGTGTCCTTATTCTGCATCATAAAAAAATTAATCTTTTAAATACAAATAATAATCTACTTGGATAAGTATGCACACTCTTGAACTAACCACTTGTTAAAAGCAACTTGATTTGGAAACATTTGCCCGCTCTGCTTTGCAAAGGTTCTCCAAATCTATCCAAATATGTTGTTTTAAGTCAATAATAAACACTAATAAAAAAGTACTAGTTTCACTGGCAGATAGATTTTTTTCCACTTAAAACATTTGAATAATGTCTTGTCATAAGTGAAAACACCTGGTAGTGGAAATAATACTTGGTAAGATTTTGTGTTTCTGTAGAAAACAGAACTTTAGCTTCATCTGGCGAAAAGTAGCCCCAGATCATGATACTGCCACCACCATATTTAACTGGTGGTGTTGCTTTCTGTTGGAAAGGTTCTGGTGTGGTTTCATCAGACCATAATACATTAAAATTTAAAAAGAGCATTTAAAAATCTATAATAATTCATAAAATAACACTGAATTGATGAAATGGGTAAAGATTGCTACTGTTTGTTTTTTATTCTATCTTTTAAATTGTTTAAATGTTGTTTTTAAAATGTAAAAACTGTTGAGTCTGTTGATTTGATTTTGTTTTATGTGTTTTAAGGTATTTCATTATGTCTTTTTTTCTATAATGTTTGTAAAAGTATAATGTTACTGTGGAATCCTTGAAAAAATAAATAAAAAAAACATTTTCATGCAGGGCTTTAGGAGGTTTTAACCAGATTAAGGTATTTTCTTAGGAAGAAAATAATTTTATCTTGCAACCCAGACGAGTGTTTTCACATCTAAAACACTTTGCAGAAATTCCTGCAGCTTCTGCTTTTCATCTGTTTTGGAGAAACGTTCAGTTTTTGTAAAGTCACAGCCGTCCCATATTTTCTTCACTTATCATTAACTATCATCTCTGCCGCATTTAATGCTGCAGGTTTTTGTACAAAGGAAGCATTTTGATCTCCTTGCAAGCTTTGGCTTCGACTGAAGGAAGTAAACTGAGTAAATACATCTCGGAGCACAGCTGAACTTTATTTCCACTTAATCAGATTCTCCATAATTAATGGCAGGTGTGAACTCAGGAAGCCTGAATACTCTCATTGTAACAAAATATGTTTCAACCAAGAACACGTTTAAGAGTCTGTGCATTTATGCTCTGCTGCCTTTTATGACACATTTACAAATTAGTTTTTAGTTAAATTGCACAGGATATTTGTCACTCGGTGGAAAAAGTTTTTACTCAAAGGTTCGCTATTAAAATGTTATGTTTTCCTAATACCAGGAAAAGGTGAAAAATGCATGCAAACAAATAGTTTTGAATCCAGCGTTCAAGCTTCTTGATTTCATTCCTGCCTTCACTTGCAGAGAATCTGACTAAATGGAAATAAAGTTCTGGTGTCCTAGTGGGATTTCCTAGAAATGGCTGTTTTGCATACTTTAGCTAAAGCCATCATTTGCAGAGAGGTTACTGAACGTCAAAAGGATCTCATTGCACAAATATATCAGTCAGCAGAAGGATGCAAATAATTCAAAACACGTGTCAACCGTGACATTTCAGAGACTCGATGATTTTCTGTAGTTGATGAAAAGAGTGAAGCTGACCAACAAGTCAGCAGAAGCTGTAAGGATTTGCTGGCCATGAACTTCATGTGAAAACTGTCGTCTGCATTTTCTACGTTTGTTGATGTAGGAGAGAAGCTGCACAACAAAAAGAAAACATCCAGACCTGGCCAACTTCTCCCAGAACCATCTGTGAGAACGAGCTTCCATCTGATGAAAGCCGTGACTCCAGAAAGTGTTTGGAACCAAAACAACGGCAACAACAGAACGCAAGTGAAACATGGAGGTGGCAGCAGCATATCGTGGAATTACTTTACATCAGATTCTGTCAAGAGGAAGTCAGTTTTTACCCTAAGCCTTCTGCTATACTGCAAAAACACAAAATATTACAAAGTGTTTAGTTTTTGGAGCAAATGTCTTAGTTCGCTTAAAATAAGACAAAATTAACTTACAAGTAAGTTTTCAGTGAGATGTAGGAGCTTGTTTAAAGCCAATAATTCCTTAATATTGATGAAAACGTACTAGTTCTACTTTCAAATGATCTCACTTATAAAATGGAAAAAATGTCTCTTTAAGTGAAATAATCTATCAATGTAACTATAAGTTTTTCATCAATATTAAGGAATTATTTACTTAAGTCGAGTTTCTAAATTTTACAGAGTACTGGTTACTTGACAGATTATTTTACCTATACCATGATATTTTTCAAATGTTTTCAGTGAAATAATTTGGCAGTGAAACTAAAACTTTTACATCAATATTAAGTAAAACAAGCTCCTGATATATCTTTCTGAAAAGTTACTTCTGAGTTAGTTTTGTCTTATTTCAAGTGTATATTTGCAATAGAAACTAAACCAAAAATACTTGGATTTTGTGTTACTGTAGTGGAAAAAGCTGGAAATACCTTTATTTATATTTAATTTTTGAGAAATACAGCAAACATAGATGCAAATGAACAAAACAAAGACATCAGAATGACCCTGTAAGAGTTAAAAAAAAACACATCTGTGGTCACTTGAAGAAAGCTGTGGAATATATTACGAAGTCAAAGTGTGGGATGATGATGAATTTCTAACCCAAAAGAAAGCTGCAGTTTAAAGCTGTGCACACTTGTGCAAACAAATTTTTAACAGCTTTTTTGTTGTTGTTGCACAAGATTCATGTTACATTAAACATAGAAAAAGCTTTTGGATTACCTTATTTTTTCTTTAAATTAAAGAACGTTGCATGTTTTAGATCCACAGTCTGGAGTCACAACCGTTTTTTCTCACGTAAATATTTGAAACATAGCAAACTAAGCTTTTACTTTCAAAATTAATGAGTTAACTAAACATTTCTTCACATTGTCGCAAAGTGATGAGAGGAAAATAACTCAAACTGAGTTCATGCAAATGTTGAGACGATAGTAAAAACAGGATTATTACGGTACAGTGATCAGGAGCTTACCAACAGATTCCAGGTAATCCCCTTCATGGGAGTGCTTGTAAAGGAAGAAGTGGTATCTGGGAGTGTCTTTGGGAACCCGGTGGGGTAAATCACGAGTTTCTGTCGGGTTGGCATGGACCAGTTCTATCGTCTCCTTTTCCACATCCAGCCTCTGAAAACACCAGAATAAACGACAAGAAGCTAAGCAGCTCTTTGATTGTTGGTACAGAGACACAGCTCTTCCTGCTCACCAGCTGTACATAGTTGATGCGCCGCTGGGCCAGCAGGTGTAGGCTTCTTTTGGCCGACTCCTGCAGAGGAAAAGCGAGGCCCTGAAGTGTCTGGTGTTTGCTCTCCACGCTGATTTCTGTTTTCACCTGCAGGGGGCAGCACAGCATTGACAGGTTACGTGAAATACCTTTTAGAGACTCAAAGTGTTAAAGGAATAGTAAAGCTTTCTATTTTTCAGTATTCAGAGCCAATAAAGCGGGGGTGTCCAAAGTGTGGCATGGGGGCCATTTGCGGCCCCTGAAAGATACAAATTTGGGCCTTCAGTATTTGATATAGATTGATATTTTCTATCTTTAATTAGGGAAAAATTATCACAGTAAAATCTTAGCTATAACACAAATGATTTGCGTTGCTAAATACACCAAGCATTTTTATAGAAAGAGTGACCTAAATCCTGATTTTATTCATCAAGATTGATCAAACTTAAAACCAGAGAGGAAAGGCTCAAACACTATTGGTCCAGAATAAAAGATGTAGTGTGTGTGAACTTTTTATTTACATTATTTAATTTTATTTTTTTTACGATATTTTCTTATGCTTTAGCTTTTTCTTTTGGCTGGTAGGGGGATGATCGGGAGGGGTCCAGGGGAGAAAATGTTAAAAACTCAAGTCCTCCTCTATATAATTACTTAATGTTGTATACTTTACATTACTGATATTGTCAACATCGGTTTCACTGCATGTTTAATTGTTGAAGGATTTAAAAAACATTGAAAATTGAAAAAAAAAAAAAAAAGATTGATTAAACTGTGATCTATATTTTACAATTGATGCCTAGGAAATTAGCAAAATTCTTTTAATAAGGCAAATCTGCAGAACCATTTTTAAGTTTTGGATTTTGAATAATTTAAAAATCCTTTTCTAGCAGCAAATCCACTACTTTATTTGTTTAATTCAAGTATTGCACGTTCACTCAAAATATTGTTGAGTGGGTGAAAATATATATTTTTTGGCCCTTGAGGCTTTTCGACTCAATGATTTTGCCCCATGTGACAAAAAGTTTGGACACCCTGCACTAAAGCACAGAGATATAGTAACAATTAATGAACATACCTGTTTTACCTGGCCCTGGAAAGGAAATCATAACAAAGAATTACCTTTTCAAATAAAACTTTAGACATAAAATTATGTGAAAAAGAATTTGCATCCTTAAGCATTCGTTATGTTTTTGTTTCACTTAAATGTTTCAGATCAACTTTAATATCAGAAAAACATGCTGAATAAGTATTAAAAAAGTTTAATCCTGGCATGTTCTCTCCGGCTTCCTCCCACAATCCAAAAACATGATTTGGTTTCTCTAAATTACATTAGTGTGTGCATGGTTGTTTTTCCTGTGTAGTTCTGTGTTTTTGTATGTCCACGGAAATACAAAAATATAGTTTTTAAATGGAGATTTAATTTATTAAGCAAATAAAGCGATTCAAGCCAACCTGGTCCTATGTGAAAGTATATTTCCATCCCTTCTTAAAACATAAATGAACTGTGGAAAACCATGTTTGTGGTTTTTAATACATTAGCCATTTCCAGGCCTAATTACAGCCTGACTTGTAGATTCAAGGAATCATTAAAACCTGGGTGACAACATGAAGTAGGCCAAAACACCTGAGAAACTAACACATCATGTCCCCATATGAAGAAATTTCAGACAAATGAGAAACAAGATCTCTGATAAAGGTGGATTGAGTACCAAAATATATAAGAGTAGCACTACTTCAAAATGTTTATGTTCAAGTAAAAGTAGAAAGTATCAAAAACAAAACGGACTATGTAAAATTTAAGACCTGTGATTTACATATTAAAGTCCAACTTAGTTTATAAGGCCTTAAGACTTTTAATGATGCATGGACACCCTATAACCAACAAATAGAGTGGCCTAGTCAAAGGTCAGATTTAACTCCTGCTGTACCAAAACCCCAAGCAAGCTGCTGATGGTCAAGAATCTTTTACAGAGACGGAAAAGATTCATTGTTAGTAATTGCAGTTAAATTTGGAGAAATTCATAAATGAAACCATGATTTGAAGACAGATTTATTTTAAATGTACTCAAGTTATCTCCGTGTGATGGTCTGAAACATTTTATGGTGACAAAATAAACCAAACAAAAACAGAAGAAATCTCTTTTCACAGATGTATAATAAAGACATAAGGAGTCCACTGCAGGTAGTAAAAAAGGGAGGCTGGTCATACACAAAGCTATGTGCAGGGAAGAGGGGACTGCGGCGGACAGGCTGGCTTCTCACCTCTGTGATTTTGATCCTCTGCAGCTCCTGCTCAGCTAGCGTGAGCGGAGCCGGACCCGAGCAGGACAACACGTAATGCTGGTAACCCTGCAAGCAGACGTCCTCCTGCAGCAGCAAAGCAAGAAAGAGATCGCCATTAAAACGCAGACACATCGTGAAAGCAGCGGTGAATTTAAAAGGTTTTTCACCTCCGTGGTGCCAAATATCTCGTACTTCACGTGGCCGCCACCAAACTCTTTTTTCACTGTAGCACGAGTGGCGGCGTACAACATCTTCTGCTTCACCTTCAAACAGCAGACATGAATTCATTGATCAAAATCCTTCCTTCATGTAGGTCACAGCGGTCAGTTTGTACATTTTTGTTAATATTTTCATTCTTTCACCAATTAAACAATTAAAGCTGCAGGATGTAACTTTTATAAAGTTTTACATATTTGTTAAAACTGTCATTTCGTCGTGACACCATAATATAACGCAGATAATCTGTGAAAACATGTTAGCTCCTCAGCCTTCTCCCAGTACTACGTGGAGAAATATACAACTCTGTCAGAAACAACCAATCAGAGCAAGAAGGAGGGTCTTAGCGCTGTCAATCAGACTCATGTATGTGCTGCTCACACCATCCGCCTTGCTCTTAGCTAAGCTACAGCTGGTTCACCACACCAGAGCCGGCCATGAATGCTAAGGCTAGTTCGTATGGCCACTGATAACATAATTTTCCGGAACAGTAAGTTGTTTCTCTCCCATTAAGTGTGTGCATACACAAGATTGATTGACAACACTAAGACGCTCCTCCTGTTTTTAACCAGAATAAGAGCATTTTATCAGAAAACGCGTTCATCTCTAATTCCCAGAACCCTTCTTCCTAAACTCGATGATGGCTGGACGTTCCCACACTGCTTACACTTCTGTAAACACCAGGTGATTGCTTGAACAAATCAACATGGCAACTTCAGACATCTGGAAATTGTTCCCAAAGCTGAACCAGAATTGCTACACAGGTCTCTTCCTGATATCTCAACTTATTTATTTTTTATTTAATTTGAAGAGAGCAAAAAAAGCAATCTTAAAAGTTATGTTTCTCCTTATTCTGGCATTTAGCAAACATAGTTTTGGTGATCTTGATTTCAAAAAGTGGTTTTGTCTTTTTAGATAATAATCTAAACATCTGTTTCAACTGGTTACAAAACTAAACATGCACAAAGGTTTTAACAAAGCATAAAAATGTGATTACTTCAGCTGAATTTAAATTAAAATGAAACACAGTTAATGTAGAGTTTCAGATTAAATCTTTGGGGTGGGTGTGTCTCCCTAAAGTTTTGTTGCCGTTAGTAACATGTTTTTCTTTTCCCTTACTGGAGACTGGTCAGGAGACCAGGAGATGAAAATCCACTCGTAGCCCAAAGCATTCTGGGAGTCGAGGCGGTACAGGATGTAGCAGGGCTCCTGGTCGTCCAGGAGAGGAAGCAGGAAGTGGTCATAGTCCTGGTCCCAGTGCTGCTGTGGCTCTCTGTAGGCTCCCAGCACCAGCTGCTCTGAAAATCAGACCAGTACTCATCACATACCAGAGCCTCTCTAGTGTAACACATAGAGCCGCCACATCTAGATTTCACATCTGCAATAAACATGGAGAGAGATTAGAATAACCAGGATGATTTTAAATGTGTTTCCTTTGCAATTTAATCTAATTAAGTAATTAGAGAAATAATTTTAGGAAGGAAATAGAGAAACAGACAAACTATTAAAACTTGGTTGTTTCTGCACACTTCTACTATTTTCTTTTCATAATTATTTAAATATACTTATTTATTTGCACTGCCTTTGAGTGTTGCTATTTTTTTATATTTTGTTGTGCTTTCTTGCACAATGACAAAGGAACAACAACTTTAATATTGTTATTTTGAGACGATTTTTAAATAATATAATACCAGCATAATACAAGTTTGCCCTCTCAAAGACCAATAAACTAAAAAAATTGTAAATAAAATAAACACTGACACTGAAATATATTTTAAATATCTAAAATAAAACCAAAAATAATAAATAAAACGGAATAAAAACCGCAAAATTGGATTATAATGTAATCAAAATGGAAATTATGGAGCTCATTTTAATTTATCATGGGATTAATTGATTAACTGCTTATTGTGACAGGCGTTGTACTTTTTTCAAAAGGTCATAAGACACAACCTTTATTTGAGGTCTAAAATGGTTGCCAATTCCTAATCTAGAGGATTAGGTAAATTCTCCTAAAATGAAATAAAAATCTGAAAACCTTGGCTGCTATGATAAAAGAAAATAAGATTAGGTTTGGAGTTAAAAATCCAACTGGGTTATTTTGTGTGAAACACAGACAGAAACCTGGAGTCTGGTGTCCTTTGTTGGGTACAGGGGGGTTTTCCCTTCGACTCTCTTGGGGCAAGTTTCTATTCTGAGCTGCAGCACATTCCAGCTCTGCATGCACATACTTTCCATCAGCCATTCTCTGCTGTCTTTATGCATCTAAACAAGTATGAACCTAACTACTGGCTGCTTTCTCACTTAAATGTTTCTGTGAAGTGTCAGTTGAATAGGAATCTCAGGGTGATGCAATCAGATGCAGAGATCTTGTTTTACCCTTTGACACTGGAACAGGCAGAGCTTGTCACGTGTTGGGTCAAATAGCCGAGCGGCGACCCGAGAGAGCAAAGTGCACTGGGGTAGATTTAGGCCGATCATCCGGGTGAAGGGTTCTGTTTTCAGTACTGGTACCATCCAACTTTAATATTCATGTTTGAATCATTCGGGAAACTCCTGAAGCATCATCTGTGCTTTTTAAATGAACTGAAAACTAAATATCAGGATGCAGCCTAAACAGCATTCATTTGATATCCCAGTGGCGCCCCCAAGAGGAGGACATGAGGGGGCCATGGCCCCTGTTTGAAAAATTTTCATCTCCCCTCCCCCAGAGAATCATGAAGACAAAAACCTACTAAATAAATAAATACACAATAAATAAAATTCTATATTTTTGTTCTTTTTTCAATTTTAAAATTATTGTCATTATTAATATTATCTGTAGATTTTCTTGTTTTGTGTTAGTTTGTAACCATTTTGTCTATGTAATATAATTTATTTGTTGGCTCTTTAGCCCAATACATTGAACTGGCACATGAATATTATATTGTTTTAATTACAAACTGAGTCAGTAAGTAATGTATGCACATGTTTTCTCTGTCCTACTGGATGTTCTTCCACTTCACTCATTTTTATTGTGTCATTATCAAAGTGTTTATGACACCGCTGTTAAAATGTCTTAACCCTTTCCCCCATACAGTCTTCACTTTAAAACTACAAACCACAATGTATCTTATTGAGATTTTATGAGGGACCAACACAAATTGGTACATAACTGTGAAGTTAAAAAACGAGATAGCCTCCTGTACTGAAATATTTCTAAATGAAATCCAGTAAATGTCATTTAAAGTCACCTATTTAGTAAAGAAAAGTACAATATTTATGTATTTTAATCTCGGTATAATTGCAGAGAGCATCAGTGAACAAACAGCATCATGAACACAAGGGAACATACTGGAGATGTCAGGGAGGAAGATATGAATAACTTTAAAGCAGGACTAGGTTATGAGCTTTAAACATATCATACTGAGCACAAATTCACACAAATGTAAGTTTTTAATTCATAAAAGTCCTTCTACCTTCCTTCCTTCTATCACATAAAATCCCAACAGAATACATTTTATTGGGGGTTTGAATGCTTTAGCAAAGGACTGTTTGCCCATAAATACTAGTAGATGAAGGCTTTCCGTCAAAGTATCAGATTAAAGCACCAACCCTTCTCTGTCACTACGCTGTCTGACATCAACCCTATAAATACGTGACCAAATATTTCAAGTGATCTCTTCTGTTCACAAAGATAGCCCCAAAAACTTCCCACATTGCATCTGACATGAATCATATTACAGCGTGACACTGGTTCCACACAAAAACATGATGTAAACACCTCAGGAATAAACAGTTGCCTAGAAAGCTATTGCTTCATCCATCTTTTCTTCTTACAGGCTGCTTTGCTTTCAGACGACAGCTGCTCTGGTTTTCATTTTCCCGAGGACAGGACTAACTTTTCCCCTACTTTCCTTTTTTTTCCCTCGTCATTGCTGTGAATACCAGGGAACTTAAATGCTCTCAACACATGCTCTGTTGCTTGAGGGAGGTCAGCCATGAAAACTGAAAATAGTTTGGAGCCAATTTTATTTGAGCCAGAGAGAATCAGCTGTTTTCTAAGATATTTAAAAAGGTTATTTTCAGAGTTAGCTCGTAACTAGTTACATTTACTTGAGTTACTTTTTTGGGGGGGGGGAAAAATACTTTTACAAGTAACTATTGTTGCTTTTACTTGAATGAAATTTCTGAATACTTATAATAGAAACTTGTTTTAACCAAAAAGTCACCAGACACATATGTAGTTTTTGTTAGTTTCATAAGTTTTATATTGAAAGGAATTGTTTTTTTATTATTATTCCTGATTATTTTAATATTGGTCTTTAAAATACCAAAATTTCCACATAAATTTATATGTTGGTACATTTGATTATGCAATTTTTAAATGTTAAATGATTTGATCAGTTAGTAATAACTCGATAGCCTTTTAACCAAATACTTTTTTACACTTGAGTAATTTCTTGGACAGCTACTTTTTACTTCTACTTGAGTGAAAATATATTGAAGTAATCAATATATAATGGCTACATTTATTTGGTAAAAACCTATGGTCATTTTACCAGATTTTATTGAGAAGTAAAATTATTTCCAAGATTTGAAATTATCTAATGTAAAAAAAGTAAATTAAGCTACATTTATACCAGATTCTAACAATTCCACTAAAAATAGAGGAATATCAAAACTGTACAAATATTTTTTCTGTGAAGTAGTGGTTTATTTTTGTGAACTTAAAACTTATCAAAGTTTTTGTACAAACTCAGGCGTTGTTCTTGAAGGTTTATTTAAGTCAAGGTTCAAATAATCTGTGCCAACTGTACAACCAAACTGATCCAGAGGACCGGGTTGTCCATTGCGGGGTATCCGATGTCAGCAAGTCAAAGTCAAGACTTTTTAAGGCCATCTTGAATTAAATTTCAAACAGGAAAAAAACTATAAATATCGGGGATTATCGAGTACAGTGAAGTGACAGCCAAATGTTGATACATTTGCACTTAACCGTTAGAGACGTAAGCTAGCGAGGCTATATTAGCAGCTAGTTACCAACCGCCGCCATAGAACGCACTGGATGTCAGCGCGCGCAACTTTTGTCACACAGAAAAGTTCCAACTGCATCAGATTAAATAGTTCAGATAACACAACTTGAGGCCGGTGATTAGCATGTTCTTTTCTTTTTTTTACGCCCCTTTAAGGGTTTTTACGGATGCGCGGACACCCTGCACTGGGTCACTCACCGTCCTGGATGCAGACTTTGATGAGGCGCGCCGCTCCGCCTCTTGCCCTGGCCAGGAACCGCCGCAGCTCCGGCGTCACCACCAGCGCGAGAAACATGGCGGCTCAAGTTGCGTCTTCCTCCCGCCGGGGGTAACAGGGCGCGGGGTGTTCAAGAAGGGAGGCGAGGATGGTTTAAGACGAAGCAGAACCAGGAACTCCACCGAACCAAAACAATCAGTCCAAATTAGGATGAAGTGTGACGAGTCGTCCTTCTTTGATGCAAGGCTGCAGAGTGTGTCTGGACTCAAAGAGTGACGGAACGAGACGGGACACTGCTCAAGTAACTGGAACAGTGTCATGTGGACAGAGTTGGAACCTGATCACCTCTCTACCAAATTTAGCTCCATCTCTGACTGTCCAGGCAGGGGTTCTGGCCTGTGAAGAGCCAGAGACCCAAAACTGAGGTGATGTAAACCCAAAGGCCTGCCAATATTTAATAAACAGTGACCAAACCGGGCTGAGAACGGGGTTAGATACCGGCTTTTCTATTATATGTAGTGTTTGATTTGTTAATGTAACCAAAGTGACTTTAAGGAAACTATCCCTGACTTATTTAACTCAAATATTTCAACATAGGATGATTCTGATGGTCAACAGATTGTGTAAGATGTTTATGCTCTAATAAAAATCAGGTCATACTGGGTTTCAACATAACTATAGCTCTAACCTTACAAAGAAAACACATTTAAACCACACTTTAAATTTAATTCAATCCTATTAACAAATCTTCACTTATAATTTGAACATAAAAAATTTATTTCCTTCCCAGATGCTTTTAAAAACATGGAACTGTTATTTTAACCTTTTTACACTGATTAAAAATACCAAAGACCCAAGAAGAAATATAAATTGGCACAATTAAAAAAAAAAAGTCAAAACTATATATTTCTTTAACAAAGGAAAACAATTTAATGTTAAATAGAAATATAAAAAAGCAAACATGTTTTATTTCTACAACTGGTTATTTACAATTTGATTTTGTGACATTCACACTGCCCCCTGCTGGCCAGCTGCTGCTCCTACTCCTCAGTCATCAATGGTCGGCAGCCAGAAAGCCTGAAAGATTCAATTCATAACAATCACATTTAAGTCACTTCAGCCATTACCGTTTACATGTTTGACTGTTTATTTCTACACAGAGAGGCAGAAAATCTCTTAAATATTTTATTAGAAATTGGACTTAAATTCTGTTTTAGTAGAAAAAGCATTCAATTTTTTAAAGTTGAGTTTTTCTAATTTTTTGCTTGTTTCATGTTTTCATTTTTACAGAATCTAAACAAAATCATAAAAAGCCCCTCATATATAGACATATTAAATCAATAAATGTACAAACATTGGTAAAATGTAATGATCTAATGTTTGCTATTTTAATAATTCATCAGTTTATCTTTGAGAAATAAAGTTATTTCTCAAAAAAATGTCTTTGTCAAGCCTGAGGCAACGTTTTCTTTCTCTTAAACTCACCATGTTGGAGCAGGCACTGGCAAAGGTCATGAACTTTGGATTGAACTGCAGACAGGTAATGGGGCCTGTGTGCTTCCCGTCTAATAGCGCCACCTTCATCCCGCTTTCAGCGTTCCACACATGGATCTTTCCATCTTCAGAGCCTAAAACACATCAAATGTTGGAGGTAAACATTCACATTCAGTAATAAAAAGCAGATTATTGAAATAATGAAAGTAACTCTGGTTAACCAGCATCGCTATGCTCCCTAATCTCTGACATGACTGGGATCAGGTGCAGACAGAGTCCATGTGAGTCTACAATTCTACTGAAATACAGAATTAGCCAGCAAAGTTTTAATGAATTACACAGTAAATACCTTAGCCTACCAAATATTACTTCAAAGCCATTCTTTATACTACTATATAAACAATGCAATAATATGTTGATGTTAGAGGTATTTTTTTTTTTTAGCTGCAAATGATCACGCGTATGCTAAAGGAAAGCTGTTTTATTGCGTTGTAGGCAATACATTTTTTATTTTATAATGTATTTTTAAAAATAGTGGTTAAATCCAAAATAGAATATGCCACTTTTTCATCTAATTAATCAATAAATCATCAGAATAATCAGTAACTAAGTAATTATTGAATGCAGCCCTACTAAAAATACAGAATTCGTTTTCATAATCAACCTTATAATATCTTCTTCAACTACTGGCACATTTATCAAGGAACCTGTAGTTAATTTTCATCTTTTAGTTCATATTTGTTAAATTTTATTTTTTTGAGTTACTTTATGTTTAAAATGAAAGAAATTTCCCCAGATATTGGTGTGTCTCTAAATGAAACAACAACCATCCTGCCTGGTCTCAGAGCAGCTGTAGGATTTTAATAAAGCCTTAGATAATATCAAATGATCCCAAAAAAAAAATTAAAACTATATTTTGTATCATCATGTGAGCTGAAATCTGGTCTGTACTTCAGCTGAAAACACTTCCATCCTTAATCCAAATAAATTAAATGTTCTTTTTGCTGAACTGTTAATTTAAATCACCAATAAAGTGACACATAAATACACGCTTATCCAAACTCACCAATCATCACAAACTGAGAATCAGGAGTGAAAGAAGCCTCTAAGGTTACGCCTTTACTGTTGTTGTAGCCCTGTGGATATAAAATATAAACCCTCAGCATTATTTTTTACTAGATTTCTATTCTCCGTTTTGCAGTGACTCCATCCTTACCCCGAAAGAATGCAACACCGCCCCTTTAAAAGCGTCCAAAATGCGAAGCGCCCCGCCGTTGGTTGAAAGAAGGATGAGTTTTCCATCGTTGCTAAACTTGAGTCCAGTCCACTCACATGTCCGATCGTACTGAAGCTTGAAAGTTGCAAACGGACCCTGTTGGCAAGAGAAATCGATTTAATTCTTTTTGGATCAATTTAATTAGTCAAGTGTCAAACCTTCTGTACCTTATCAAATGAGCGCAGATCATAGAGTTTAACCATCTCTGAATTTATTCCAGCTGCAAAAATGAGACCCTCTGGATCAAATGAGCAAACAGGCTTCCCCTGCAGGTGCATCAAACCCTAAAAATGAAAAAATAACAGAAAATACAGCATTAATTTTCTAAACTCGTGTTGCAAGACTACAGAGAACAAACCAACTCCAAATTCAATCTGTTAGGAAGGTTTAATTTTCACAGAACAAGTGTCAAACTACTTCTAACAAATGAGTAAATCTAGATGCCTACCTGGCAATTCGGTGAGCGAAGATCCCACAACCTGATAGTTTTGTCTAATGAGCCGGAAATAAACGTGTCATCCACAGGAGACATGGACAGAGACGTCACTCTGATGAAAATACACAGGAAGAGGAAACATGAAAACACAGAAACATCAAACCAATCGCGGAAACATGAGGATAGCACTCACCTTTTGTTGTGTCCAGGAAAATATCGGATATATTTGTTGTCATGAAGAGACAAATACCGGATAGTGTCTTAAAGACAAAGAACAAAATAAGTGGCACCAACCTACCAAAATCAACGATTATTTCATGCATAATAGGAAAGAAAAAAATAAATAAACCCGAAGCTCGTCTGAAGATTGCACTCAACCGTAGGCAAGGCAGTCACTTGTACAGTTAGCTCCTGTATGGGTAGAATCACAGACCCTCAAACTGTACAAACAACTACCTCAGGCTACAGTGAGCAGCGCGGCGAGCAGCAACGCAACACAAATCATCACCTGAGCCAAGGCAGCAGTAAATTATGCGACAAAACGGAAATTAAAATCAAAATGGCATGCAATTAAACATACATCTTTGGAATACATACCATCAATTTTGTTGGAACTGTAGACCACTGTGTTTGCAGCATGCGTATACCTGATCAGATCCACGCCATACTTTTTACTGTACAGAGTTCTTTTGGGTCTGTCATAAATGGGATAACAAACAATAAATTAGAGGAAATTAATCAACAGCAGTAAGCAGCAGCACACTTCTATAATAATTTAAAAACCTTACAAGGTTCAGATTGGAGTCAGAAGCGTCAATATTTGCTACTTTTTACTGAAATTCACCTTGAAATGCTTCAGATTTCTAACAGATAAGGGGGCTAAAAAAAAAAAACACGCACGCACACACACATTCCAGATTTATGCCTGTAAATAATTTTGCAAAGCACTGAATCCTTTTTCTTCCAGGTCAGATGCACTACTCAGTGTTAGTCTATCACAGGAGTCTCTTTGGACCTTCCTCCAGGCCTCTTACTAACTTTGGCTAAAAATGATAAAGAACCAACTAATGTTTTAAAATCTAGATTTAAAAACAAATGCTGGTTTTAGCAGTTCTAGTTTTTTTCATGAAACAATTGCATTGAAATTCCACAACATAATGATACTAAATATACCAGTAATAGACTTTTAGATCTATTTTTTAGTAAGTTTGTCAAATTTTCTCTTTACTAATATTCCCCAGATGTCAAAAATCGCAAATGTATCCATCCTCTTTTCCAAAAAAATATGTTTTTTTTGTTTCAAAATAATCAAAAGGGGGTAAAATGATTGTTCTTCAGAAATGACATCATTTTCCTTATTGTAGATGTTTATCAAAAATTGTAAGTTGTCTTTCGTTCAAGAGCTCATATAAAATTTCATCTCTAAATGACATATTTTGGACTAAGTGTAAAAACAGCTCTTTGGATAGTAAAGGTTGTCGATCCCTAGCCTGGGCTAGCAGATAACACTTGTGATTGTAATACAAAAATGCAAAAACTTTAATCCTTCCAAACAAACAAGTTGGTATTCATAACTGAATCTAATTTAAGTCACAATAAGATTGAGAGATATCCATTAAAAAACTCCCAATTCAACATTAAATGGAGAGCTCCTTCAGTGGAACGTTCTGCATCTTAAGTGCACAAATGAGCGTTATCACAGATCCTTCCTTCCAGCAGACTTTATAAACATCACAGCTTCAACTTGTCTTATAAGTTTGCTGTTATTTGCAGTTTTTCTAATTTCAAATAACATTGCTGGTCATATTTGAACATACCTGTTAGCAATTTTTTTTACTTCCTGCAAATATTCTGTTTTTGTATAACAAATATCTATGCAAATTTACATTTTCTGCTCCAAGTAAAGATACTCAGCTGCACATTCCTGTTAATCTGAGTTTACCATTATTATCACAGTATTATTTTTCTTATGCTATAAACTTTCCCATACCTTTCTGTAAATATGCATGTTCCCACTTATCCTTAGCTTGCTGCTCTGACAAATGAATTTCCCCACTTTAAATATGCTAGCACCGTTTCACCAAAAGGAGAAAAGGCGGCAGAACAGTTTAAATATTTAAGATCGAATTATACAACGCTCACTTTTTACAGCACCAGTTTGTCGTCTTAATTATGCGATTTGTTAAAAACTCTAGAAATATTAGGTGAAATTAAAGCGCATTTTCTCAATTTAGCCATCCCCTCCCACTTAACTAAACAGTTATAATATTCATCAAGTGTTTTGCTTGTGATTAAAAATACTACTGAATATTTGATGGCACACAGGCTTTAAAAAACACAATTAATGCTGGACCAGTTTTAACCAGCAGACTCATTTATTTTTAATTTCATGCTGCATCGCTCTAAGCACCGCAGTAGGCCTCAGCCATTAGCTTAGCATAAAGCTAACATAAAAAAACAAGAGGAGCCGCTCTTACTTTCCCTCCTGGCAATCGTACAACACTAAGGAGTCGTCGTCGCTGCTGGAAATGATTGCCTCTCCGTTGGAGCAAAAGTCGAAGCAGTTAATTTTGTCCGAGTTTTCTCGGAACACTTTAGCAACCCGAAAGCTCCGGAGCACATTGTCCGTTAGCTTCATGGTGGCCTGTCTGTGTCTGAGGGGAAGCTGGCCCTCGCCCCGCTTTAGAACCACTCAACGGTCACAGTTACGGTGATTTGTGGAGATAAATAAACAAAAGCGGTGCAAAAAAGTTGTTATTGGGAAAATAAAGTCCCCAAAAACGGCAACCAAATCCCGCCTGAGGTAGTTTGAGTCAACAGCAGAGGAGGGACGAAAGTGCAACGCCTTCGCCACGTCAGTGACGCACAAGTCATCACCTGACCGCGCAGTGGCCCAAAATTATGTTTTCTCGCGAGATGTGGGTGATACCATACACGGCACAAGCAGCAGTGTTTGATACGGTTTTTCTGCTTTGTTTTAAATGTCTCAAATAGTTGCCAGGTTGTGTGTTCACTAGCAGCGCTTCCTGTCACATATAAGGACAAAGATTTGTTTTCTGTTTGTCTCTAAATTTTACTCCCGCCGCAAAATAAACACATGATGAAGAAAGTTCCTGGAGGACTTTTGACCCCTCAGAAGGGAAACTCCAAGGTATGAACTACATATTACTGTTTGGTTGTGCATTATCAAATAAAAATAATGTAGTCGTTCAGAATTATTATTGTAAAAATAAGTAGATTTAATTACATAATGAGGACCAGTTTTCGGGAGCTTTAATTTTATTATTAATATTTGTATGCCTGGTCTGTATTATATACACTCACTGACAATACATTTTGCTCATACTGAGCTGGACCTTCTTTTGTCTTTAATTTTTTGTGGCACACAGTCAACAAGATGACTGGAAAAAAAAACAAAAAACAGAGAAGTTGTAATGTTCAGGAAAACAATTTGGCATTGGGTAAGCATTAGTCTTTAAACAATTTGTACAAAGGTATCCAAAGTGTGTTAAGAAAATATCCCCCACACCATTACACTTCCACCACCAGTCTTATTGATTGATACAAGATAGGATAAATAAAGCCACATTCACTTAAATCTTCTTCTATCTGGTAGAAATTTTAAGCAGTGCCAGTAAAGAAGAGATAAACAGAGAGCTGAATTGCATGTTCACGGGGGCAGTGATCCCTTTAAATTAATCATTAAGCAGAGTTTCAACAACTCCAGTCACTGTTTGGTTAGATTTTTGCTTTGCTGCTGAACTGGAACACACACACAACAACCCTAACCCTACCCTGCTGCAGGAATCTGCAGGCTGCAATCATAAACCATCCACACAGGTAGGCAGACTTAAAACCAGATTGAAGAGAGTCACAGTAGCTGGGTTTGTAAAATATTCACATTTCATTTTTGTTCATTTAAAAAACTATTTAAGGTAGTAAATGTACATGCATTTTATCTATACCTTCTAAACTAAATTGTCAGATAAACATTTCCAAACAGCATGTTGCACATCTTGACTGTGGAAATTTGCTTTAAATTTGTCTGAAGGTCTATGGAAGCATTGTAATGTTTACAGTAATGGATCATGTTAAGCTGGTGTACATTTTTACAAATAACACTACTATAACACTCTGTATGCATGTAGTTTTCATAATGTTTTAAATAAAAGACATTTAAAAGCATTATGCAAGTCTCACCTTCCTAATTTTACATGCTTTCCTAACTCTACACATCTTGCTGTATCGATTCCTCAGACCTGCTGAGGTGGCAATGGCCCGCATCCTGTCCTCGTTCCGGTCTCAAGCTTTTCTGGCCCTCCTGGGAAGAATAAACCCCACGTTCTGCAACATGTCCATGGACTCAGGGGTGCGGGAAACCTTCAGAGCCGCAGTGGAAGCTGTGCAGCCGGACACCGTGGTGCGGCAGAGCATAGAGCGTAACGGCGACTCGGTCGTTATTGACGGACGCAGATTCACACTCAGTCACAACATGCACCTGGTGGGCTTTGGGAAAGCAGTTCTGGGAATGGCTGCAGAGGTAGAGAGGATTCTGGGCGATCATTTAGTTAGAGGAGTCATCAGCGTGCCGCATGGGATACAGCAGACGCTACAACAGCATGGAAAAAGGTGAGCAAATGATGCAGGAGCCATAGTGCATCACAAAAATATTCTTACTAGTTGTTTTTTTTAATTATTATTATTTGTAACAACCACCAACTTAATTTTCAATTCAACTGAATCCAATCAGGAACTTAATAAATAAATAATGATCACTTGTTTGTAATTAAATCTCAGTATAAGTCCAGCTTTTCTGTGAAAGCCTCTGGAGTTTCTCTGAAACTCTGGAGGAGATGCAGGAATCCACAGCTGCAAATCCAACCTTTATGGAAGAGTGTTAAGAAGAAAGCCATTATGGAGAAACATGAAAAGTGTAGTATAAAGTTTTTACGCATGATCTGGTCAGGTGAAACCAAAATAAAACGTTTTAGATCAACAAAGGAAGGATTAATGATGAAAAACTGAACTACACTCTAAACTCACCATTCCCACCATGAAACATGGTGTTGACAGCATCATGCTGTGGGACTGCATTTTTTCCATCAGGGACAGGAAAGCTGGTCAGAGCTGAAAATCAAGGAATCATGGAATAAAGACAATCTTTTTATGTCAAAGTCAGTTTATTTATAAAACAACAAATGTTGACCAAGTTGCTGTACAATTCAATAGAATGAAGTAAGATTACAATACTAAGAACAAGAAAAAAATAAAATTAAAGCAAAAATACAAATTATATACAAACATTATAAAAGAAACTCAAACTCTTGTCGCTTGATTCATTTTTGTTTAAATCAAACGCCAATGAATAAAAATGGGTCTTGAGTCTCGACAGTCTTAGCATTCCATACATTAAACTAATCCAAAGTTTAGGAGTACAAATTGCAAAAGTCCAAAGTTATGCTAACTTCTTTTCCAATCATTTGCCACTTTGTGTTAGAAAGTGTGAACAATTTCAAGGAATGTTTATCGAATTTCTGAAAACTACCTAAAATATCACAAATAATCTGGATATATGTGACATTTAATGCTTTTTATCCATCACAGCCATTTGTTGCTAAAAGCAGACAGTCGGATCAAAGTCCTGGAGGGAGCCAAACACAACCTACCTGATGACGACTCTCTGAAGGCGGCCGAAGGCATCAAGCAGTTAGCTACTGAATTGACAGAAAAAGATTTACTGCTTGTACTAATATCAGGTAAAAGCGCATGATTTTTTTTTAAGAGTCCCACCGATTTCTACCCTGTTTACTGTTTATTTATTTACAGACAGACAATGTACAACATTTCAGTAATCTTTTAAAAGAAGAGATGTGTGGTACATGGTTAAAGCAAAAAAAATGCTAAGGAAGTAAACCAATCACACTACAAACCAACATACAGTTCACAAAGCAACTTCATCAATAATGACTACAAACCTGCTTGTTTAATAGACATATTATTAGCCAAATGTGCGGGTTTGTTTCCGTCTAGGTGGAGGCTCTGCACTGCTACCAGCACCAATACCTCCAATCTCGCTGCAGGAGAAGCTTGATGTAACTCGCAGACTAGCAGCTGCTGGCGCGACCATTCAAGAGCTCAACAAAGTTCGTCGAGCGCTCTCTTTGTTGAAGGGTGGAGGCCTTGCACACTACGCTCACCCCGCACAGGTAAGTCACAGCAGTTGTTTAAAGGGGCAATATTATGTAAAATCTACTTTTTGGAGTTTCACATCATGTTATAATGTTATTCCCTCATCAAAAACATGCTTGGAGACGTGTTGCCTTGATTCTTTCATGCATGTTTGAGAAATTCTTTAATCTCCATGATAACCATTCAGCTCTGCAAAACACCTGGGTGGACCTAGCCCCGCCTTCGAGACTCAGCTCCTCCTTCTCTGAGCCGAAGTCCCCCCTCTCCCCCACTGAGCTCCTTCAGACTAGCCAGTAGCCATTAGCAAACACCTGGTGGATCATCTGCATTATAGGAGCTACTTCTCAGTGAAACGCTGGTTAAAACGTTGCTCAACGTTAAGAGAGGAGCGATGTTGTGATGGCTTCCTGAAGGCGGCGTTTCAGAAAGTGCAGGAGTTTTTAAAGAGACAGAGACCCAATTTTAAGGCACTAAAGTACAAAGTCAAATTTCTTTTGACGATAAATTGGCTCGATTGCTTTGGGAAATTGGTGATCGGTCAATACTTATATGTGAAGCCAATTTTATCCACAGATATTATCTACCTTGGCAAAGGTCTAGAAATCAACCGCTGTCCTCTTCTGCTCTCCCATGGTGGAGGTTTGACTGACAGCAGGTCATGTCTGCAGGTATCAATAGTCACCACACTGTTAATTTTATTGCTGTAGTTATCAATAATTCGGACAAATTATTGCTTCCGAATCGGCAGGTCAGGCTTTTTTTTTCTGTGATCGAAAAGAAAGCTGCAATCACTGAACCTCTATTTTTAAGTCATATAAATTTTTATAACAACTGTAGGTAGCATAGTAACTTCATTGTGCTGTAAAATGTAACTACATGTGGCTGGAAAACACATAATACTGCCCCTTTAACAATGTTTGCTTATTAAAAGAAGAACATATTTCTGATTTTCCAATCATTTCATCAAAGGTGGTTTCACTCATACTGTCTGACGTGATTGGGGACCCTCTTGATTTGATAGCAAGCGGCCCAACAGTGACGTGCGAGGTGTGGCCGGAGGAGGTTTTATCCATCCTTGAACGACACAAACTTCTCAGCTCCGTGCCAACTTCAGTCACGCAGGTCCTTGCGAGACAGGGTCCCCGCTGGAAAGAGAATAACAAGCACTCGGACTCACCTGGAGAGGCTCTCAATGCTGTGATTGGCTCCAATACCGTTGCGCTCACCTGCGCTGGCCGGCGAGTTCGAGAGCTGGGTTTCCGTCCTGTTGTGCTTTCACCGGGAGTCTGCGGCGACGTGAGGCTCGTCTCCAGGCTGTACGGCCTGCTGGCCCGGTTCGCCTGTTCCCGGGAGGAACCGCCTCCGGAGATCGCAGCCGAAGTGCTGAGGCTCGGACCGGAGGTCGGCGTGGAGAGCTGGGACCTGTGCCGAACCATGCAGGTGTTAGGCGAAGGGCGCGCCGAGGGGTGGGGCGCCACGTGTGTGTTAGCTGGAGGAGAGCCCACTGTGGAGCTAACGGGCAAAGGGCGAGGAGGACGAAACCAGGAGCTGGCTCTTCGAGTGGGACTGGAACTGAGAGGCCTGGAGCTCCCGCCGCAGGGGCCCGTGTTTCTGAGCGGCGGCACCGATGGTCAGGACGGACCCACGGAGGCTGCGGGGGCCGTCACTGATGCGGGGCTGTACAACGAAGCCCAAGCCCAGGGGTTAGACATCGACGGCTTCCTCAGTAATAATGACTCCTACACTTTGTTTTCCCGTCTGTCAGCCGGAGAGCGTCTGCTGGTGCCTGGCCTGACCTGCACTAATGTCATGGATGTTCATGTGCTGCTTATCCCACCTATTCCCATTCAAATTAGTTAACACACAGGCTAAACAGTGCACAATAATGTCAGTAGACATGAAAGGCTTTTTAGGGTTTTCTATTTTTATATTTGACACTCATGGTAAGCAGAGGTGAGTAGAGTACAAAAAAAATTTACTCAAGTAAGAGTAGCACTACAACATATTTTTACTCAAGTGAAAGTTTTTTACTCAAGTGAAAGTAAAAAGTAGCTCTCCAAGAAGTTATTCAAATAAGAGTAAAAATGTATTTGGTAAAAAGGCTTAAAGTACTGAGTAACTGATAACTGATCATTTAATATAAAGATTACATCATCAGATGCAAAGGGGCATCTCATAAATTTTGTGGAAATTTTGGTATTTTAAAGATCAAAATGAAAATAATTGATATACAATGCTACAATTATGAAATAAAATGAGGCAAAAAAATATTTCCCCAAATAATTCTTTTAAAACTTTAACAAAACCTGCAGGTCTATGTCAGTGATTTCCTTCTTAATGTAAAATCATTTTAATGTTATGTGCTAGCTGACAGCAAGGTTGTACATTAAAGTATCAAATATTATTCTGACCTCATCTTGCTTTTCAATAAAAATGAAATGACTACAGATTTATTTGTTTTTTCTTTTAATTAAAAAAGATTAACTGAAAAATAAAATAAAAAATTTTATCATGGTAAATAAATTTTACTCTAAATGAAATGTGTATTTGATTTTGTTTTCTAATATTTTTATACAATTCTTTGTTTTCTAAGCATACAAACTGTGTATAATCACAGGCAGCGATTTCCTCTTTAGATCACAAATTGGACTGACAGGGAGACACTGAACAGGTTTACTCCCAAATGAGCAGCAACTCTGTCCCCTGAATTTGTCTGTTTGTCTGGGAAATTTATTCACCACTTTGTGCCACTTTCCCATTCCTGACAGTAACAACAAAACAATGTTGCCTATTACTAACTTCCCTTCACTTTATAACTGCGCTATTTTATTCTGGTAAATCAAATGAGATCCTAATAAAGTCAACTGAAGTTTGTTGCGATGTCACGAAATGTAAAAATGTTGTAAGACAGTAAAAATCATGAAGGTTGTTAACAAACGCAATAAAACAGTGATCTAAATAGTTTAGATAGGACAGTTTATTCATCACATTGCATAAATAAAACTGGCTGCAACTGATGCTTCAATAGTAAATATTTACACACAGCATATGCTCCCTCTACTACTAATGCCAAATTTATTAATAAAAACTGTATTTTATTTTGTGTCCTGACTTCAAAAATACATTTGTTGCACTATGGTTTCTGGTTGCGTATGACCTTGGAAGTGATATTATAGTTGTTATCAAACCCAAAACCACGACTGTTTCACATCACCACTGCTGCCACTCACAAAATTCACAAGTGGTCCATGTTGACAACACGATTTATTTCAGTCACACTTGCTGAAAAGTGTCCTGCTCTGTGACTGGTGGTCAAAGTAAGTATGCCACAAACTTTGTTCGACACCAACCTAAGAGAACTGATAGATGTTCGTATCTAGATGATCAAAACTGATCATGTTCATTTAGTGTCTGAAGTAAAAATATCCAGTCCTGATTTCAGGATGAGTACTCAGTCCTCATGGCTCTTCATAGGATCCCCAGCTTCACTCACCCTACAAGATAACAGATAAAAGATCATACAACAACAATAGCCAATAATGAAGAATAAAACATAAACGGCACTTAATTAAAGCGGGCTATCTCCATGGGAACAAAAGTAACCTTTTGAATTAATGTGAGCCACATAATTCCAACATCGGACACTCACCATCCGCCCAGGTGGGAAGCTGCCTCCGGTGTTCCTCCGTTCTGCCCAGCCCCTGGATGTAAACACAGAGCATGCTAACGCGACTAGCTTGGATTTACACCGCTGTGCGGGACGAATAACACCCACCTTGTCGGTAATACATGTCGTTCACTGTGTTCCCGTAGACCTTCCACGCAAAGTGAATCGCGATTAGACTAAATATCAGCCAGCTGAGCAGGATTTTGAATATGGAGACCCTCATATCGTTGGCGAGCCAATCGTCCACAAACTCGGAAATAAACGACAGACAGCTGTCAGCGATGCGGGACAGAAACTCGAAATCCCACGACTCCTCCATAATGTCCGTTTATAATGTTAATGTCGAGAGAAGCGGGCCAGCTGCTTGTCCATTCACTTTGAAGACATCACTTTGGTTAGACAGGATGCGTTATCTGTCCCTCCACTGTTAGATTTGTTTATGTACAACATTCTTCTTCTGCTGCTTTTTGTTCGTTAGTATGAGCACAGTACTGCCACCTACTGGACGAAATGCATATTAGCATATTTAAATTCATTACACATAAGGAGACATTTCTTGTAAATTTTTCTTATTTTTAATGTTTTTGCCCAATATCTTTACATTTTATTATTACATTTTATATTAAATTATTTATTCATTTTGATTATTATGGCTTACACCTTATGAAAACCCAGTATTAAGTTTCTCCAAAAGTTAGAATCCAAAACTAATAAAAAAGGATTTTAACATCAAAACATTAAAGCGTTTTATTGGAAGATTTAGTGGAAGGAAAACACACACAAGCAACAAAGTTAAGTGCAGTCTTCAGAGGATTGTGAAGCAGAGCTCATTCAAGAGTTTTTGGCAAATTGGAAATTAGAGTCAGTGCATAGATTCATGAGTTTTTCAGCTGAAATACTGAAATTAATCACCTTTTGACGAACCTCAAATTTATTGAGATGGACCTGTAATTAATAAACTTTAAACAGTTTGAAACCCTTTCACAATTAGTAATTACAATGTTATGGATTTTTTTTCTTCATTAATTCTAATAGTTCTAGACTTTCTTCTTTTAACCATTCCATCCATCCATCCATCCATCCATCCATCCATCCATCCATCCATCCATCCATCCATCCATCATGAGGCGTCCTATACCTGAGCCACCTGAACTGACTTCCCTCCACGTGGAGGAGCAGCAGCTCTTTGTCAGAGAACTACCACAATCTTCACAAGTTAAATACAATTGTTATATTTAAAATACATTCTAGCCCAGTTGATATTGAGTTAATAAATAATATTCTAAGCTAATTTAGTGTTAGCTCATTAGATTAATCTATAACATGTCTTAAATGCACGATGTGCAGACAGGTTGAATAAGTAGGTGCCTTCAGGAAACTCTGCACCGGCCCCTAGTATACCTAGAATCGGCCCTGTCTCGTTCCTGCTGTGTTTTTTACCAACCGCTCAGATTTTGAGGTTTCCTGAGGGGGCGGGACTGACAGGCTCCTACCAACGTTCTGATTGGTCAGCTGAACCCGTCATCGTCGATTCCGGAAGTCCGCTGTTGTAAGAGCAAGATTTGTTTTCGGCTTCTAATTCGTGACAGCTCATTTGCCTACGGGCTGCAGAGGAAACTTAATGTAGCTAATTGTATTTTTTAAAGGCAACGTTTTGACATTTTACAAACGTAAGTGTTGTTGTTTTTGTTTATTTGTATAATTTAAGAGGAGCTCGTTTAAGCCGAGGCCATGAAATTCATCTGTTAGCAGCGAGCTGTTAGCTTCATGTCTACAGTCACCGTTTGCTGAGTTTTATTGTAATTCACCGCCACACATCTGTCATTATAAGGAGGTTAACTGCATTAAGCGTGTTTGTGGTCGCAGATATGACGTTGGTTACTGTTGAGAAACTTATTTCAACACAATCCTCAGCTCCCTCTCGCTTGTGTTGGTGTGCAACATTAGATCGGCTGAAGCTGTAATCAGATTTAAATTCCAGTGTCTGTTTGGTGTCCTGGAGCTGTTTCTCTCCTCTGTTATCATGTGACCTCCAGGATAAATGCTCTCATTCATGAGCTGCTCACATCTCAGTGTAAATGTGCTTTAATCGTGAACGTGGATTCTTTTACTTATTTGCAGTGACTGGGATGGTATCATGGAGGAAGACCACCATCAAGACAGACAAGCGCAGGCAGTGAACATTTCTGCTCCTGCAGCGGAGAACAATCCACCTGGTAAATATGAGTTCATTCTGAGCGCTGAAACACAGGATTTGTTTTGCAAATTTAGCATATTCAAATTTGCATGCAAATAAGGATTACAGGTTTATATTAGTTGCATTTGAGCTTTATAGTTTTTAACGTATAAGCTTTAAGGTCATATCCAAAACCTGCAGAAGACGAATCTTGTTTTTAAGTGAACTAAAGATAGAGGGATATGTGATTTATTTAATAGGGTTATGGTCCAAAATCCAAGCTATTACTGGAAATATTGAAATATTCCATAAGCTTAAATATGTAAAATTATTTACATTTAAATGATTAGACTAAATTAAAATAGAAATGGTCAATAAAAAATAAGTTCAATATGCAAAAAAAAAAAAATTTAAATTAAATAAAATTTAGAATTTATTTGTATTATTTCAATTATTTCACAGTTTGTTTGTTCTGTGTTGCTGTAAACAAACAAAAATAATTTACACTGCTTCTGTGATACAAGTGTCTCCTAAAACCATATTTATAGTTTGCAGTGCAGATACCATAAAATTATTTAATTTAAATAAATTGAAATTTTTAGATGTTTAAATTATGAATACATTATGTTGAATACATCTGAATATATAGTTAACATGCTATTTATTTATTTTTTTTCGAGTTGTGCACTTTTGATCCTGAGTTATTGTTTATTTACATTACAATTTATTTTTAAGTTGAAGATTGAAAAGTTTGGGATGATTTTTGGCTGTGACGCTTTTCAAATCTGCATCCTGATGTCAGCCAAAAAGGAAGAAATCATTTAATTATTTGGAAAAAATAATACAGCACACAACAAAATAGGGGGAAAAAACTCCCTGTAAGGTTGAAATATTTTATTATTCCATGAAACGTTGACCAAAAAAACTTTGTAGCAAAACCACTGCAAGTTTCAAACTGCAGTTTGAATCTGAGATTAAAAAATCAAAACAGACTTTGCTTCTCAAAAACTGGGATTACTATTTATGTAGTTATTCTGCAGAAGTACAAAACCCAAAATATATATTTTTCTGTTTAAGACAAATATAAAGAAACAATAAATAATTTCCTATCATAAAGCCTAAAAATGAGAAATGAACATTTATTTTTGACTTCTTTCAGTAGCCGATTATAAAATCTCCTCAATTAGGTTTTTAAATAAACATTTATTGCACATATTTAATAAATTTAATACCTAATGTATTTATCATTCTTGGTTGGGAGTACTACTTTCTTTTTGGTAAACACTTGTACTAAAAGTTGTCCTGCAAATATTTATTTAAAGCTCATGTGTTAGCCTGTCAGCAAATTTTTCTGGATGATACATTTTCCCAGAAATTATTGCAATAAGTGGTAATATTGTTGTTTTGAGACCATTTTCAATTAATGTAATGACAATGAAATAATAATGCAAAAACATATTCTCAAAGATTAATAAGCCTTAATTTCTAATTAACCTATAACAGAGAAAGTGGAAGACATTTAAAATAAATAAACAAAACAACAGAAACGACATATAAAATGAGCTATGAAGTCTCTGTAAACTAAACTGTCCTTCAAAAAACTGTCTAGTTGAGATCAAAACACCAGACTGAAGACGTTTGTCATCCAGTTTTTGGTAGAAAGAGAGAAAAGAGAAACAAAAACAGTAAATCCTGCAAATTCAAATAGTTGATCTTGTGTTAATTTATCCTGCGATTTATTTATTTCTCATTGTGACAAGCCTACTCATGTGTTTGTGTTTGTCGTTTTTCTTTACTTATTTCATAATTTAGTTTTGCTTTCATTGCAGCCGACACCCTGGCCACTTCTCTCTGTCTTTTGGGGAACCACATGTTTCCCGATCCAGTGGCGACGAATGCTTGCAGCGGCGAGCTGGCCAGTTTGCAGCCGTCTGATGTTACAGCAGAGGATCCGGGTCCGGAAGCAGAACCTCCTTCCAACCTGGGAACAGAGTCAGAGATGCCAGACTGTCAGAACAATCTGCCGGCCCACTCAGCTGGCAGAGGGACCAAAGATGCTGGTGTTGAGAACGATCAGAGCGACTCGGGGGAGTTTGTTGTTACAATGCTGGCCAAGGCCAAGCTGGAGGAACAAGGTATAGGCGTGAAGGGAAGATCGTCTCCGTTGCTGGAGGCGGGAATCCAGGAGTCTCCTTCGTTCACTTCTCATCGAGACGAGGATGTTACGGCCGACAGCTGGCGGCAACACAGGAAGCACGTGTTTGTGCTGAGTGAAGCTGGAAAGCCTATTTATTCCCGATACGGCAGCGAAGAGGCTCTTTCTTCCACCATGGGCGTCATGATGGCGCTGGTGTCGTTTGTCCAAAGTGGAGATAACATCATCCGCTCAGTGTATTCAGGTGAGAGCATTGACTGTGATGGTAAACATTGGGATGGACAATAAATCAATATGAATATATATCGTAAAAGATCAATATAAATAGATAATACGTCTGATAGAATATTGAATATAGAGAGTATTCATTGAGCTCCGATCCAGAACTGAACAGCATTCTGGGGAATATAGGCAGAAGAAAGACTTTAGCCACTCAACCTCTTTTTATTCTTTTTTTCTCTATTTTTATTTATTTATTTGGCTTGCCTTCAGAGTGGCTATTTATTTTTTAATCTCGTTGTGGTTTCTTTCTAGCACAATGACAATAAAATAAATTATGATTCTGATTTTCAGCTAAATAAAGCTTGTGGAATTAACTAACTCACTCTTTGGTTGCCTAGTAACTCACTCACTCTTTGGTTACCTAGCAACAGCCTGCTGAGTAACTGCTGCAGCAGCAGCTTAAGGTTTTGCCACTTTGCCCTAACTGCTTAAAAATAAAAACCAATGTTGTGGAGTAAAAACTGTGGATAAAACACTAAAGGTCACAGTAGTAGTTTGGCAATATTTCATATGCTAAGACAGAAGAAAACTGATCAATAATTATCAATATCAACTGATACGAAATGCTTTTCTAAGCACTAGGTAAACCAAATTGATTTTACTTGTGCTAAATTCAACAATTGTTTATTGCATAACAATTATAATATTGTATTATTATTATTGTTACAGATGACTTGGCTTAGCGATAATTTGACATTAGCCATTTGTGACGGTATTAAAATCCAAATCTTTATTGTTGTTATATTGTGTATAGCAGTGTTATATTTGAGGTCATTATCACATGATGAAGCTAATTTGTAAAATTGCAGCAGCTATTAGAGAAAATAAAACACATATAGGAAGTACTCAAAAATATAAATAATCAAATGACAACACCAGTATTAAATGCTACAAATTAAGACTTTATTGTCAAAAGTGAGAAAGCATTGGGTTTTAATTTTTGTCACATTATGACTTTTTTTTCAAGTAAGTTTTGATCTTAAATCATTTGAAAACCACGTATTGTATTTTTCCCTGCAGTTCACAGTTGTACATGGCTTTGTGCAGATAAAATACACTGCAGCTGATTTCAAGGTGTTTAATTACCAAGTCATATATGATTTACTTAACAACTGAAGTTAAGATAGTGACTTGGTTATGCTATAAAATGTGCCTGTAAAACACATAACACTGGCCTCTTGTCCTGTTTTGTCTCGATCCTACCAGAGGAGCACACGGTGGTGTTCCTGCAGAAAGGACCCCTGGTTCTGGTGTGCGTCTCCAGCAGTCGTCAGTCTGAGCAGCAGCTGCGTGAAGAACTCCTCTACGTGTACTACCAGATCATCAGTATGCTCACCCAGGCCAGCATATCCCGCATCTTTGAGCACAAGAAGAACTACGACCTGAGGCGACTCCTGGCCGGGTCCGAGAAGATCCTGGACGGCCTTCTCAACCTGGTGGATTCGGACCCGAGCTTCCTGCTGGCAGCCGTGCACTGCTTGCCTCTGGCCTCCTCTCTCAGGGACTCTCTCAGCCAGATCCTGCAGAAAGCGATCACCCCCAACCTGGTTTTCTCCATCCTCATCGCCAAAAACCAGCTGCTAACCATCGTCCAGGAGAAGACGGTGATCGAGGATGCGAGGCTGGCGCCGGCTGACGTCCACCTGCTGCTCAACCTCATCGGAGCCTCGTCTGCGTTTCAGGCCGGGGAGATCTGGACTCCAATCTGCCTGCCCCTCTTCAACCCTGACTGTTACTTTTATGCTTACATCTCTTACCTGGACCCGCCGGAGTGTACCGTTTGTTTGCTGCTGCTTTCCACGGACAAGGAGGCTTTTTACGCCGTAGCCGATTGCAAAAGGAAGATCGAGGAGGCCATGTTGGCGCAGAACTCCCTGAGCCTCATCGCCAAAGCTCAGTCGTACAGCGTGAGCCAGGTCGGTGTGTCGGACCTCAGGCACTTCATGTACAAGCCCTTCGACGTGCCGGACAACCACCGCCAGCTCACTCAGTTCACCAGGTGTGTGTTGGGAAATGTAGTTTTTATTTCAATCCTGTAGCAGTGACAAGGTACTTTACTGCAGCGTACTGGAGCCATTGTGCATAAAAAAATGTAGTAGTAAATTTCCGCCAAAAGAAATTTCTGAGTTTAAAACATTTAAAATTGGCAATAAATAACTTAAAGTGTTGAGATTAATTTGACACATTTTCTGAAATCAAATTGGAAATTTGAATTTGAAAAGTCAAAAATTTGCTAGATAAAAATATTCGACTTCTGAATTTTCTAGAAAAAAAGTTAGCAAATTTATGAGTTTTAAATGTCAAAAAATCTTCTAGAAAAAACTGAGAAATTTTTACATTAATCTTAAAAATTTCCTGAAAAAAAAAAACTTTTAAATTTGAGTTCAAGTCAAAATTTTTAAACTTTTCAAACTCAGAAATTTCATTGCTGTTTCTAGAATATTTCTGAGATGAATCTGAAAAGTTCTATGTTTTCTTCAGTCCTTTTTCTTTTCTACCTACAATGACCCTTTTGGTAGGTTTCAGAAAGTCACGAAATACAAAGAAACCTACAAGTATTGGGGATATTTGGGGGATCCTGCTGCATACAATCAGTGTGTACTTGTCTTATTATGCCTTTGTTGTTATATTACTTGAAAATGCTTTCAAAACAGCAATATTATTGTTTATCGCAATAACTTCCGGAAATACCTGTTATTGCGACAGATCTATTGCGTGTATGAATATGTGTTAATAATAATCTGTGAGCTTCATACAACTTTGTGTGTTAAACCTGCTTGCAGTCCTGAGATGGAGGCTCCCTACAGCAGCGATGAGGAGAAAATGCGGCTCCTGGATTTGTATCGTTACATGCACAGCCGCATCCACAGCACCTCACGGCCCCTGAAGCTGATCTACCACGTCGCTGAGAGGGAGACTCTGCTGGCCTGGGTGAGGAGCTGCGCTTTAGGTCACTGCAGTCATGCATAATATATACGGATTTTAGAAATTCATGGACGCCGGTGTTCCAATTGGTTCATTTTCAAGACTTCTAGCCTACTTCTTCTTCTCCTGTTTTTAGAAGTGATTGAACACATAATCCACTTATCATTGAAAGGGTTTTGATCAATATTCGGTGCTGATTATTTTCTGTGAGTGGGATGTTTTAGCATATTCATTACGGTGCAAAAATTCCTTAATATCAACCAAAAAAGTCTCTGAAATTAAACGGTTGAATCAATGTTGTCTGCACATAACTTAAAAGAAAAAAACTGTTTTAAATTGGATTTTACTCTTTTTCTTATTCCATCTGCACCATTATGTTGTTCCAAATTAATGACCATAAGTATATATAAACTTGAGATTTTCATCTGCTCAGTTCTGCCTATTTTGAGCTCATTTCAAAATGAGCTATTCTAAGGTGTCCTGTCACTTTAAATCCAAATAAGCTGCTGCACCCCCCCCCCCTTATGTAACGTTTACACTTTACATGAAAATGGCTTGCTAGGTAACGGGCCTGGGCTCAGCTGAGATTGCTAGGTAACGGGCCTGGGCTCAGCTGAGGTTGCTAGGTAACGGGCCTGGGCTCAACTGAGGTTGCTAGGTAACGGCGCAGCGCCCGTTGAACGTGTGAGATTTTTGAAATGGCCAAGCAGTAAAAAACATTAAGTTATTGAATGTTTTTTCTGTTTGTTTCTTTTTGAGCACTTGGGTTCGTTTTTAGAAATAGTTGAACCCCAAATGCAAGTTTAAAAACGTTCAAAAATCGGGTTGTTTTTCATATTTAGTAAAGCCTGTGTTGTTTTTTTGTTTGTTTGTTTTAGGTGACCAGCAAATTTGAGCTCTACACCTGCTTCAGCCCTATGGTGACAAAGACCTGTGCCATTACTGCCATCACTAAGCTTCTGAGGTGGATTAAAAAGGAGGAGGACCGCCTCTTCATCAGATACCCTCCTAAGTATTCAACCACTCCGAACCCCAGCAAGAGCTCAAGAAGCAGCAGATCCGAGCAGCAAGACACCACAGATAACGGCTTCCTGTCTCTGCTATAGGACTCTGCTAGCGCTGCTCTGAAGCCGCTGCCTCACTCAATAATAATTTTTATGGTGACTCGCTGGTATTTTTCAGAATCAGTTTTTGAGAGGTATTGGACTGGACGTAAACTGACGAGTAGAATCAAACACTATGTTTTAGGATATTTAAAAAGTCTCTAGTATTCTCTTACTGGGAGCGAGAGCATGTTGTTGCATCAATGCTTTCCTTTAGAGACAGTCGGGGCGAAGCGGCACTCGTAAGTTTTAGTTTGAACTGTGGTAGAACCTAATTGAAAAAAAATATATATTTAAGTGAAAAAGGTTTTATATTGTTTTATTACAGAAAAAAGAGAGAAATTTTCCTCGCAGGCTGTGAATGTATCACTCAGATGACAGTTCGATCATAAGCTACATCCGTAAAGTTCATTAGATCAAAAAAAAAAAAGCAGGTCACATGTAGATGTTTTGGGAAGCGGGGAGTTTGCAATAATTATTATTTTTTGCTTTAACAAAAACATAAACTGGAATAATGACACTGGAACAGCAACATATAGACTCTCAGATTATGTTTTAAAACCAACGGCAGGGTTTCATTACTGCTGATATTTACACATCCAGCTGAAAGAGAAGTTACACATTTTAGTCTGATAAAGCATTCCCATCCTGGTGTCTAGTCAGAATCAGTCACATACAGACAACTTGACTTTATTCAGAAAGACAAATTCAGACTTCACATCATGTTTATCTGCAGATCGTCTCACCTCTGAAGAGTTTGGCTGTTTTCTCTTTATGAATGATGTCTTCATACTTTTGTTTCCTGAGGACTTTTCATTCATTTCAAGTCTGAAGAGTATGTTTGGTTTCATGAAATAAATTTCAGATTGCACATATTTTTGTGTGTTTCTTTCAAGGATCGTTTGTGTTGTACTCAACGTCTTCATCCTGCTTATGTTAAATGACAAAAATTAACTAAATTAAGTGTGGATATTTCTTTAGTAGTTAGCTTTTTGGTACATTATAAAAACAGACAGGGAGGACAGAGACAAGGAAAGAAGGAGTAAAGGAAGATCATAAAGAAGGTAAGGGTAAAGACATGGTCAAAGAGAAAGAAAAAATGGAAGGAGGACGAGAAAAAAAGTTAAGACAAAGATATTTAGAGTATAGGGTAAAAAATGGGAAAGACAGAAAAGGAAGGAGAATATAATCCAATGGGATAAGGAAAGGTTTTGAAATACAAAGAAACGATGCTAGGATGGAAGGACAGACACAAGAAGGTAAGGAAGGAGACAGAAGGGAGAAAATAAATACTTTTTTATCCGATAGGAGATTAAGTCTTGAAATACAAATATGTTTTCCAAGCTCTCATTTAGGGGTGCACTGATTTTCTTACTCAATGATCTTATGCAAGAATCCACCACTGTCCTCTTCTGCTGTCCCATAAGGTTTGACTGACAGACCGGCCCACCAGGTCATGGCTGCACGTTTGCAGATTATAATCACCCCACTGTTGCCAACAGTGACTTCAGCGACTTTCTTGCTGTAATTTTCAACATTTCAGCCAAAAAAAAAAGACTGCCAGGACTTTACATCTCAAACTTTTCCAGACTGCATAAAAACTCAGCTCAATGGAAGTGATGATCCTTAATCTGGTTAATCTGCTTGTTACATCATCAGAAAAAAATTATTTAGCTAATAAAAAAGTTCAGAATCTGAATTTAACAAAACAGTAAAATTACTTCTTTAGAATAATTCATAATTAGATGAGCTCCTTTATTTTTGATTTGCTACATTGAAACTTTTAGGTTTTGAGTCGTTTGCAGAAACCCAAACACATTAGGAGTTATTTCTACCCCTTAAAGTTTTCACATGACATTATAGACTAACCACAAAATATTGCATAATTGTAACGTGGCATATTACATAAATAATAAATAAATAATTTAGTTTTTATATTTTAACTTTAAATAAACATTTGTTCAGCCCTCTGTACTCAGATATTTCTAGAAAAAATAAAATCCAATGCAACAAATTACCTTTAAAAGTCAAGTAATTATCAAAAACAGAGCACTGTATGCAATTTAACTCAGTTAAGTTGCTTCTCCACAAACCTGAGCTTTATCAGAGTGGAAACAAAAAAACAAGTTTGTTTTTAGACACATTATGAGCAGGGGAACATGGTGGAGGCAGCATCATGCTGACTACAAACTGACAGCACAGCTTTCAGGTTTTCTATCTGTTAAAAAAACAACTAATTGTTTTAAATGACATCTAAAATTGTGAACAAAGGTCTGTCAAAACCCCACATGTTCTCATCAAAAACACCACCAGCAGTTGTTTCAAACAGCGTTTATTCCTGTGAGAAAATATTGTCTCAGGCAGACAATAGATCTTGCGGTAGACTTTAAATGACAAGATTAAAAACATCTGTGCCACCGAGAAAAATGAAAACAATCTGTAGTCTGCTGTCTACAGTCGTGTGTCACCGCCTTTTCTGCTGACATGTTGGTAAAACACTGTCACTACTATAAAGAGCTACTCAGCGTCATACATAAATCTTTTCAATAATTCAGTTTTTTAAATAACTCCCTCTACGGCAACAAATTATAAATTAAATTCTATATTTGATTTTTGCATTCCTTAAATTACTTCATGTAAGCGAATATAAACATACATTTACATATTTACAAAACTATACACATGCACTTTTACCACATTGAGATTGTATACATAGATGTATCAGCTGTACATGAACAGACGCAGTAGGTTTTGCCACATATTTGGCTCCAGGAAACATCAATCGTATAGATTTTATTAAAACTAGACCATTTGTGCTTTTCAAGTCTTTCCAGCCAGATTTACTAGCAAAGTTCTTCACCCGTGGGCTTTCCTGAATCACCGCTGTAGTTGTATCTGCGCCGACCGCTCTCAGTCTACTATCATATTACAGTTTCACAATATGGAAAATAATCAAACACGAACAAAGTTTCACCAAAAGCGTCTCATAACTGGACTTAAAAGTTGCAAAAATGTTGGCACTGTCAGCTGGAACAATTCAGCTGGAATTGAAGAATTTTAAAAGCTAATTAAAATAAACCTAGAATGAAAGAGATTGAGTTTAAAGAAAATTATAACAATGTGATGAGTTTATATTTATAAAATCAAAAAGATTTAAAGGAAATGTTTGGTGGCCTCCACAGAAACCAGATATTTACATACTCCTCACTGTCTGACTGACCTTCTCCTGTTTCCTCTGGTGAAGAAGCCGAATGAAGCTGATAAAAGAGTCGCTATCCACAGTGAAACTATCCCTGAAAAGCCACGCAGAGAGGAAGAAGCCATTACTTGAAGAGCAACATGAAAAAAGCTAAACTACAGTTTAGATTAAAGGTTTAAGTCCTGCAGTCTAAAGAAGGGTAAGAAGGGGCAGATTACAAATCTGATAACACCATTCTAACAGTGAAGTATGGCAGTGGCAGCACCATGATGTGGGGGTGTTTTACCCCATCATGAGGAGGGATATTATTTAGAAATATTGAAGCAACCTCTTTAATTTAAAGCTGTGGCACAAACTGATCGTCCAATGAGGCAAAGTCTTATTTAACGCCAGTGAGTCCAGTGTATGTAAATATCTGGCTTCAGCTGCGTGTAAAACTCCAAGTCCAGGTGTGAAACACATGCTAAGGTGAAACTTTCACACTTCATTATACACAGTGACATTTCAAGAGCAAATACAATCTAAATATGTTTGGAACCATAAACAATCCCTTTGACACGTATCTCCATCTGGTCTCCACCCACTTTGGCCTGATGCACAAACTTCACATCAACACACAGCAACAGTGGTTGTGGAAAACTCCATTTTTAAAAATGTACATAGAAAATAATTAACAAATTGATTTATGAAAAACATTTATGGAACCTCTACCAAATCCAAGCATAGCAAACCTCCAAACACCATCAGCTTTAATTGTTTTAAGAACTTTAAAGGAGCTGCTGTGGATTTCTACAAACAGCTCGTTTAAGATGATAAAATCCTTTTAAAATAAACTTTATATAAAATTGGAGGGAGTGAAGTTGAGATTTTGTCTCACGTGGTTTAAATGCACTATGGCGCGGTCGTACGCTGTGTGGACCGACTTGCGGACGCTGGGTTTCTTGCCCTCCATCAGGCGCAGCTTGTCTACAGTGTCATCCATCCCCAGCGGCAGCAGTTTGTTTCGAGGGAGCCACTGCCTAAAAACAAACACAGAAAGGTTTAAAACTCAACCTTTTACACTCAGACTAAAACACCAGGGGTTTGCTAGTGTGTCAAATATCTTACCAAGTTCTCTTTGTGTCGAAGAACAGCACCAGGAAGAGCTTGTGGCCTTCATCGGTGTGTCTCCATTTCCCCAGTTTGAGCACCTCTCCAGGAGGCACTGGGATGGGGATGCCGTTATGGAGCAGTCCTTCCTGAGGCATGTCAGGGTCAACGATCTGCAACAATCACTGAGGTCAGCTGCTGGTGTTCATTCAGCAGTTTGGTTAGCTCAACCTGAAGCTCTTTCCACAATGACTCTGAATAACTTAGAAATCAAAACAAACCAGCTAATGTTTCCAAATTTAGATACAACAAATCCAGGTATTTAACCGTTTTTCAGTTTATTCCTACGATATCTGCACTAAATTTATACAAAGAAGGACACCAAAAGTACAAGTAATACTGTATGTTTTTAGTCGGGCTAAAATTATTAATTGTGATTAATTGATTATTGAAATAATTGTCACCTAATTTTATAACTGATTACCGTAATTTCCGGACTATAAGCCACGACTTTTGTCTCACGCGTTCAGCCCTGCGGCTTATACAATGATGCGGCTTATTTATGCATTTTTTCTAACGGCCACCAGGGGCGCTCAAGCAGAAAAGGTAAGAGTGAGACAGGGGGAATATACTGTATGTGTAGAGGAAGACGCAAGTTCAATGTAACGTAACACATCTCCTTGCTCAGGAGGAAGATGAAGACGGCCCTCAGTGACTTTTACCAGCCCTGTTAGTGCTGTGCTGCCGTGTTGCTGCCGCGTCACAGGCACTGTTTGGAAAGAAAAGCTAAGGTATATTACTAAAACTTTGAAAACTCTTTCTGTGTACCGTCTGTATGTAGGAACATGCGGCTTATACACAGGTGCGGCTTATGCATGTACAAAATGGTTTTCCTTTAAGAATGTACTGGGCGCGGCTTATAATCAGGCACGCTCTATAGTCCGGAAAATATGGTACTCACTAACTGGAGCACACAGATTCAAAAAATGACCACTTATTCAAATAACAGCATAGTCAGAGCAGTTAATTATTTATTCCAAAACTGTACAAAAAACTATGTTTATTTTCTTGTTTAAAAGACGGACTGAATTATTTTTATTGCATTTCTAATATTGCATTAAAAAAAGCTTAGACGGTTAAATGAACAAAATATTAGAATGTACCATTTAAAAAGAAAAAAAATCAGATTAATGTCAGAATTATCTACAGTTTAATCAATTACTAAAATAATTGTTAGTTTCACCCCTATTTTAGATATGAAATCCATGTGCTTGTATTTTATTTTATACATCATTTTCCATCCTACAGAAAAAAAGATCAACCCTATTTATGTTAAATATTATGTTTATCTTTATTTTAAATCCTAAAATTAGAACTAAAATGGTGATTCTTTAAAAAATTCCAATAGTAGAAGTTGTCTTTAAAAAAACAAACAAAAAAAACAACTAGTGGTATTTGTGTCTCTAAACGAATTTCATTTGTCTGTTCTGATAGTAAAAATGGCTCTTTAGGGTGTAAAGGCTGCGGCCCCCTGGATTAGCTGTACACAGTAAGAACTCACCATTGCTGGATACGACGGGTATCCTCGACATTTCGCCCAAACCAAGTCCAGTGGTGAAAGTTCGGTCTCACTATCTATAGACAGAAGCGCAGACTTCCCTGTGAACAGGACGCTCCATTAATACTTTTCATCTCTATTCACTGCAGCTTAAAAAAATTAGAGTTTATTCAAACTGTATGACATGCAATCACATTTGGTACAACATGATACACACCAGAGCTGGAGATGTCTCCATTTTCTTTGCTGGGAACCTTAGCCAAAGCTGGCTTACCTCGACTGCGTTTGGGAGGGGAAGGACTACACATGAGAGAAGCAATAAACATGGATCATTTTTACCTTTTATCTAATAAAGTCAGTTTTAACATAGATTTAAAGATTTCCTTTGTACTGAATGAAACACATGAGTCACGTTTTCATTGAATTTTCAGAAGCATTGATCCTTTTAGTCAAATTTAGCTTCTATTATTACAGCTAAAGGTTATATTATATTGAGTTTTTGTTTCTTAACCACTGCTGTAAACCAAATTTTATCTGCGACACAAGATCTGGTCTAAACTAAAGGCATTTCAGCACAAGATTGAGCATTTTTTTATTAAGACACAGAAATGATCCCATTGTCTTCCAACTAAACCACAAATGGCCACATTTGTATTATTCGGAGAACAATAATACAAACCCTACTGTAATCTTCTATTAAATTTGGCTAAATAAAGCAGCCATTTTAATAGAAAGTGTGGCACAAATCATGTTGTTATTAATAACATCCAATAGATCTTAAAGGAATTTTCTAATTTATTGAAACAAACGCTGACTATGATCTGATTTTTCATGCAAATGTTCTTTAACAGTACCACTTAGGGCTGGACAATAAATCAATAACAACATGTATCACACCTGACATGTGATCAAAGTCAATAGAAAATTCAGTAATTTCACTGAACTCTGATTCAGAACCGCACAGCATTCTGGGAGGTGTAGGCAGAGAAAAGGCTTTAGCTGCTCAACTTCTCACGGCCAGATAAGCAAAGTTGGTGGAATCAACGGACTCATTCTTTGGTTGCCTAGCAACTCACTCATTCTTTGGTTGCCTAGCAACAACGTGTGAGTAACTGGCGCAGCAGCAGTTTCATGTTTCACTACTGTCCCTCATAATTCCTTATAAATAAAAACAGTGGTGTGGAGTGAAAACTGTGGATAAAACAGGAAAGGTCACACCACCAGTTTGGAAGTATTTCAGATATTTAAAACCAAAAAAATCTAATCAATAATTATCAATATGGCCTGATATGAAGTTATTTGTTCATTGCGTCTGATGTCCTGTACTCACGTTAGGTTTGGGTCATCCTCCTCCTCATCATCAGCACCACCATCTTGATTTCCAGACGTGTGCTTTCCATTAGTCAGTGCTAGAAAAACCAAACATTGAAACTAATCAAAGATGACCTTTCTGAGCAGCCTAATGTGTGTAGTGTAGGGAAGTGTCCTGCCTTACCTTCTTCTTTGGGGGTTGCAGTCGGTTTGTCTTGTTCGCTCTCGGAGCTGGGGCCTCTGGATCTCAGATGGTGTGAGGAAGGAGAGGAGGGGGTGGGAGAGGCGTTGGGGGTAGGATGTAAGGTGGTGATGTTCTCACTGGGGGAATTTGAATTGATGGCAGCGCTATCCAGTCCGTTGGTCTTCTCTTCAGATGTTTTCCCATTTTGCCACTGGAACGACTTGTTTTTTCTTGCCCCGTTTTTAGCTTTCTTAAACAACACAGACGTGCGCCGGCCGACTCCAACCAGCGGCAGAGTCGGAGGCGAGCCGAGCGGCGTGACCTCGTGAACAGCCTCTGGTTGGGAAGACGGCGTTTCTCCAACTTCGGCCTCATCCTCACCTTGGCTTTTGCTGCCGCTGCGCGAGGACCTCTGACGCTTGTAGGAGCGCCCAGGTGACCTCTGACCTCCGGTTACAATGCCCAGGACAGGTGGTTCCAGGGGAGCATCTCCTGGTAGAGGTGACGATACCGGACAGGTGAGTTCAAGAACGGGCGGCGAGTCATCTGCATCAGGGAGAAATCAGTCAGAATATTTAAAAATACAGTTTATTTTTTTATACAAATATTTAGCCATTTACTGGTTTCACTCAGTAATCTGACCTCTTCTAATCAATGCCGATAAAAATGTCTTCATCATGATCAATAGACTGAAAATAATATCCACATACAATCTTTATGACTACAAAACTTAATTTAGATGCATGTCAAGTCCAGCTCTTTAAAATGCAGATCATATTCTGATATTCTTATAACTCAATAAGCTTTTGAAATTAATAATTTATTCATGATTAAGAATAACATTAAGCAAAAAATATTATAATTCCTTTACCTCCTTAATAATAAACTAAAAGTGCAATATTATTAAAAAAAACAACAAAAAAAACCCCACAAAGTTTGTTTATATTTTAAAACACTTCATGGTATTCTGACCTGTAAAATGTGCCATATAAATAAAATTTTCTTACCAAGTTTATTTTACTATTAGAGTTTTATAGAAAAGTGATCTTTATGTCAATCCTAACAAATACATTTTAGGACGATTTCATTTCCTTAAAATTCCTCCCACCAGACAAAAACTCACTCTACAAAATAAAATGATAAAGGGTTAAAATAATAAGAGTTCTACATCTGTAACCTGGCAGGCCAATTTTTTTGTGGTTGTGCACAAAATGATTCCAGCATCAAGTAAAGCCCAGCTGAATTTTAAATTGATCAAATCTAGATCCAAGGATTAAGTCTGGTAGTTTATCTAAGGTGTCCAATCAGATCTTCAAAGTTTCCTCCACTTGCAGTTCATTCTTTATTTTTCTCCCCAAACTACTAAAAAAGTTTGAGAACTCCAAAATGTGCACAAATCTGCACCTATGTTGACTTTAGGTAAACATTTAGAAGAAAGGATATCTTCACAGTATTGACATGCTAAAAGTTTAATTGTTCAATTCCTTTCAGAATTCCCCTTGAAACAGTCAAAATTTTATATTTGATTGTTTTGATCTTTACTTAATGACGTATTCAGATATTAGTGTGATTACAAGTACAACAATTATTGTTATTCAATAATTTAATTATTTTTTATCTATTCCTCACACTCTTTCTAATAAAATAAGCAGCAAGGACTTACAGATTTAACATATTATTTTTACTATTATTCTATAATAATGATGAAAGTGTCCTACCTGACCCAGAGTTTGGCACATCAGACAAAGGCTCAATATCAACGTCCACCTTGTCCTTTTTCTTTATTTTTTCCTTCTGTTCCTTATTCTTCTTCTTCTTCTCCTTCTTCTCCTCCTCCTCTTCATCGTCATCGTTGTCCTCCTTGTTATTTCCGTTGACAGGCTGAACGTTTTGCTGCTGGCTCATCTTCTGCCTCAGAGCGTTAATCTCCCGGCGTAGCAGCCGGATGCGTTTGGTGCGGCCGCCGCTCGTTCGCATCGACGTCACCATGTCCAGTTTCTCCAGTAAGGCCTTCAGCTGCTCCTCTGTGGTTAAGTGCAGTCTGTTTTCAGGGTCTAGCAGAGAGTCGACTGTGGAGAGAGAAACAAACAGGGATCAAGGTCAGAGGTTTACATACACTCATCACAGGCATGAATACATTTAGTTTGGGCTTTTAAAATACCTTCATACTGCTTAGAGTCAAAAATAAACATGTAACCTCCACTAATATTTGGAGAAATGTCCTTTAAACTGCAGCAAAAGCAAGACCTAAATAATGTAGCCGCAAACAAGATCCTAGCATAATTGTGGCTAAATATTAAACAACTTCATTCAGAAAAATGAAGTTTTATTGTCAGAGGAAACAAAGATCAATGAAGGTGGTCAGCACTGGAGGGTTTCAACCTGAAGAACACTACCAACTGTGAAGCATGGTGGCGCTAAATGGCAACCTTAACGCTTTCTGTGCCTAGACCAATCAAAATGCTTGAAAGAATGCATTACGCCAGCCAATCAGTGATGATTCATTGGAAAAAAAAAAGAAAAAAAAAGTCAGGCAATCCGACTTTTCCACGGCCGCTAGTTTGAAATCCAGTCTTTCATGTGGATCATATAAACTTCACAATAAAATCTCAAAATTTAAAGTACATAATAACTCAACACTGAAAATGATCACTATGACAATCATCGTCATGAGTGCATGTATATTTCTCACCAGAGCTGTATTTATAGAGTGCTTAGGAAAGAGTACAACTCATTTTTCAGCTCACCATCCTCCCATGTGCACTGATAGAAGCCGTGTTTGTTCGGTGCCTCAGGCAGATGCATGCCAGTGCTGGGGTCAAGGCCGATGCTCTGATACTGCCTCTGAGCGTGACGCAGAACGGCTCCCCCCACTTCCCTCAGCTGTAAGGCCGTCTTGTGGAACAAAGTGTCCTTGGAGTTGTATTTGAGGCAATTAGAAATCATCAGCTCAAAGTCTTTCTCCAGGTCTCCGATGGAGCAGTAGGCGTGTCCCTCCAGTTTGCTTCGCATCGTTGAGAAGTCCATGGGTTCGGATATAAACTCGAGGTAATCTGGGACCTCAGTATAAAATTCAAAATAAAAATGTTAGCCCGTCATATTCACAGGCAACATTTGCTAAATAAAATGTGTATTTCAGGAACTCCACCAACCTCTGACAGATTGACTGGCTGAGAGAAGATTTTGGCTGAGTCCTTCTCCTGTAGCTGGTCCAAAGTGGATTTGAGAAGCACCTGTGCAGGAGTCAGTGACAGTTCAAGGGCAGCCTGCTGGATTTTCATCTGATGACGTAAAAACACAGGAGAGAGCAGAGAAAATTAAATGTCATGCTTTAAGATTTAAACTAATAAATATTACAAAGGGATAGATTAAACCTCTTGATACTTAATTTTCTGTAGCATTATGTATCTATGATGTTTTCAAAGCCAAAAATGAGTCTATTTATTAATATTTTGACTGGCGAATGAGAAATTGAGGGTGTCTGATAGTCCAGTAGACCGGGTTTTGATTAGGGATCAAAATTGTAACATTTCTTACGTCTTTATCTGGTGTGGTTCGCTTTCTCACTGCACTGTGTCAACCGATCCAAACCAATAGAAAAACCTGTTCCTATTCTTGCCTGGGGTGGCGCTGTACCAAGAACCACGGAGGTAAATGACACAAAAACCTCTGAAAAAGACATGAGCGCAACTCCTCATGATAAGAAAAATGAAGTGATGTCAGATTTTAGCAGTTGTAGGATTTCTCTTTTGTCTTTGGTAAAAGACCAAGAGCCATTTCTCCTCCTAGCGCTAGGTCTGGTTAGGTTATATTTACCCAGAATGCCCTGAATTGTAGTCCACTTCCTGCTTTTGGACCACTTAGTATTCACATATGCATTCGAACGGCACCAAAGTTCACTTCTACCAAACAGAGACCAAGGCTTTTGGGCGGACCAGAAATTGTCTTTTTTTAAATCTACATCAGAGTTCGATTGCGTATTCACATCTCCCCAAACGAACTGGACTGTTGTAAATGAACTCTAAGTGATAAAGAACTGTTTTAAGAAACACATCCCTCCTCCTTTACCTGTTCTCTTTTAAGTCTCTCTCTCTTGCGGATGAGTTCCACTAGAAGTCGAGCTCTTTCCAGGTCTTGCCGTAACTTCTGCCAGTATCGTAACTCCTCTCTCGCAGCACTTAGCTTCTCATCGGGTTCCTTCTGAACATCGAAGTAAAGGCACAAAAGGTATTTACTGTTAATTCTTCAAGTATGAATAATATCTCCTGTAGAATTTGTATGAGGAAGTGATGAAGTTTATTTATACTGGAAGGAAAACCTATACTTAAAGTTCTTCAAGTGGAATTGAGTCCACAGAGTTTTGGTGTTGCTTCTTTAAACAATGTAAAATGAGACAAACAAATCTAAACAGTGTGATGTGCATTTGTATTTGGTCCCCTTATTTCTGATGCTACTAAATAAAATACAAATGCAAGAGAGATATGGTCGTCCACCTAAACAGACAGGCTGGTCAAAATTAGTAGTAAGCCAAAAACTCTGAAGGAGCTGTATATATCCATTGCTTAGATGGAATAATGTATTGAGAACACATTTATTAGTTTAGCAATCCACAAAACTGACCTTCATGGAACATTGGCAAGAAAAAAGCCATTAAAAAGACTTGGGTAGAGTTGGTAATAAACATACATGGCAAAACACTTTGTGTGCTCTTCAACAAGCCTAAACAAAAAACAAAGGCTTCAATAGATTTATATTGATGACATCCTAAAGGGCCAAAGTCCTGCATTTGAATAAAATGAAACATTCATTATTAGATCTCTGAATGCAAGGTAATTCCATTATTTCAATCAGCTAGGTGACTGAATAGACTTGGACTCCTCTGGTTTTGATCAAAGCAAACTGATGTGTTAAAATGGCTTACTCAAAGTCCAAACCAAAATCAATTGACTCTTTCGCAAAACTTGAAATATATTAAAAAAACCCGCTCTCAGTCCAATCTGACTGAGATAATAGAAAAGATAATAGATAATAGAAAAGGAAAGTAGCTCCACAAAGTATCAACTCTGTTTGGGTTGTTGTGGACATTGAATCTAATACATTGCACATCATACTATTAAGATTATTAATTTGCATAAACTTTTGAAAACCTATGTATCTACTTCCTTCCACATGACAATTATGCAGTGCTTTGTGCCCTTTTATCAAATAAAATACATGAAGTTTGTGGTTGTAACACAGGAAAATGAGAAAAAAGTTCAAGCAGTAGTAAGACATCTGAAAGGTACTGTATATTATTCAAACAATTTGATTATGTTTGAAAACACTGAGGGGTCAAGCTTCATGTATTGTAGAAGAATTGAATGAAAAGAAGACAACAGAGGGCAGCTGTGCTCACCTGCTCTGCAGCCTTGTGAGTCTGTAGATGGGAATGAAGTCGACGTATTAAAGGCATGCCATTTCGCGACTGTCTTTTCAGTAACCAATAATTATGAAGTCTCTGCATGAACTGGTTTTTCCTCTGTACTTCAACTCCTGTGCAGATCTTGTTTAGCCTGTGATGAACAATGTAACAGTTACATATTAAAAGGTGATTTTATAGCTAAATAATGTATCTGAGTGTAAAAATACTTTTGATGTACGAAGACAGAAAATAATCCAAGAAGTCTGTATAAGTCTGACCTGTGAGAGGGGATCTGAGGCACGAGCAGCACAGGAACATTCGAACGCCGTGTCGACCCAGACCCTTTAGTGTTCTTCTTCTTCTGGCCTTTGGTTGGCTTCTTGTTGGTTGGTGACGGAGGGCTCTGAGTATATGACCTCTGTCCCCGACTGCCCCGCCCCCCCACCAGTCTTCCTTCCACAGTCTCATCCCCAGATGTGTCCCGCCGAGACCCGACAGGGGAGTGATTCTCACAGAAAGCTGTCTTCTTCACAGAGAAGGTGGTGCCGTTGACGCTGGTCTCTCGGACCGGGTCTATTTTCATGAATAGTCCGGCCTTCTGGGCGCAGGTCACATGAAAAGCCCTGTAGCAGTTCGCTTTGTGGCACTGGATGGAAGCTCCCCTGCCTTTCTGCTTACAGAGGTAACACGTGAGCTTCCAGCGAGCTGTGGGGATGTTCTTCACCCCCTCAACGGGCTCCAAGAACACCGTGTTGGCAAAGCATACCTCGGGGATCCATATGGCACAGACGACGTGGGCCCACCGTCCGTCACTCGTCTGTTTGAAGGCACCTCCTCGGTTGGGGCAGAGTACACAGTCTACAGGGCGGGAGGGGGACTGCAGGCAGCAGCGGCACAGCCACTGGCCTTCAGGTACGTAGGGCACACCATAGCACTCCTGGTGGACGGCCAGGTTGCAGATGTCACAGAACAGGATGACGTTACTGTTCAGACACTCGTCGTCTAGGCAGACGCAGCAAAAGGCGTCCTCATCGACTGCGTTCTGAGATAAAGCCTGACTGCGTGACTCCAGGACGGACTCCCTCTCCAGGCGGTCGATCAGAAGCTCAAACGTGTCTGGAGACACAGATGCATGGCCGTCACACACCCTCTTTTGGTTCACCATCTCCAGCCAAGCCAGGTCCTCCTCGTCCATGTCGTACTCAGCCACATTGTCCTGCTCCTCCCCGGACTTCTCTATGAAGCGGTAATAGGCCGCCGGGAGCGGAGGCGCTTCACAGGGGGAAACGGAGCTCAGCTCGCGGAAGGTGGGCTCCGGCAGGGGGCTTTGGTGGGATGGGTGCTGGAAGGAACAAGAAGATCCTGTTTGCTGCTGTGCGCCAGACCGCTGGTTCTGCTGAGATGTATTTTTACCACTCCTTCGGCTCTTGTTGTTAGACGGTTTCCTCCATGATTTGTTTTTACCTTGCATTTGCTCACTGTTCTCCTTGTTACTGTTGCACTCTGCAATGTCCTGAGCCATCATCTCATCCTCTGTGATGACCGGGAGAGGATCTGTGATGTTAATCCGATGGAGTCTTCCATCGAGATCCACTTCCACAATTTTCTGGGCCTGAGCATATGTCAGAGTCTCCCTGGACGGGGAGAGCTGCAGTCGGTAAGGCGAGGGAGGCCTCGGTTGACCCGCCTGTCTGCCTCTTCCTCTCCCCCTGCCTCGACCCCTTCCCATGTTGAGTCCTCTAGCAGTCGTCTCACATTCCCACCTCTTCAGCCTCCGCATGAGACTTTATTCCTGCTTTCTAAAGGATACAAAGAAAGAATGACATGATTCAAGTTTCTGCAAAAACACTGATGTTCTACTTTCAGGAAGTAGCTGTACAAAAAGCCTTAAAATTATTGAATATTTCAATGCGGCTGTATAACATCATGCAAAAATGTCATGTTAAAGCATTCAACATCAGTATATTTATTCAGAGGGGTAAAATGCCATCCCAATAAACAATTGTTTCAGGTTTTGCCAGTAGGTAAAAACCTACCGAGGCATATTTTGTTTACATATTACTGCAATAATTAAAATAGACTAAATATATAATAAATTTCTATTTAACTGACAATTTATTTTGATGCTTAAATGTTTTTGGAGTAAGTGCAACAATCTTAGAAAGTAGAATAAACAATAAACTACAAAATGTCGCATTTATTTCTAAGTAATTAATGTATTGTATGACAAAAATGTTTTGCTTTGCATTTTAACTTTATTCCATGATGTATTTTATTATCGAAAACGATAGTTAATATGTAAAAAGGGCTCAAGTCTGGCTCTTCGCTCTGTAATAACACAGTTTGTTATCTCAACCAACCCTGCTGCACAAACACAAATACAGCATATAACTGCTTACATGCGTTTATCTCTGCTCTCTTCCTATTGGTCCCTCTAAGCACTCTGTGACGTGACTGTATGTCCCTGTGACCAATCACAAGACAGCACCGTGTTTTTTTCCCCATCTTGTTGCTGTGCATAGTTAGGTTGTAGAGTGCTAAATACCAGCCCAAGCAGCTAACATCTGTCAGCCATTTTAGGCGCACAACAGCAGAGACAGCGCTTGAGTTGCAAGTTCATTAGCAGCCCAATTATACATTCAAACAGCAACCAGAGAGCAGGTGCTCTCTACTGCATCGTGCCTTAATGTATTGATTAATAGAACGTACACACTAGATCACCACAAAGACGCCGAGCAACGTTTCTGGTATTTCTTTGTGCTCCAGACCCCTGCAAAAGGCTGTCTCTATCTGTGTCTGAGGTGATAACGTTGCTCGGTTGGACAGGACACACGGATTAGAGCGACAAAACGGCAGTTATTCTAAACGTTGCTGAAAATTCCGAGAAAATAATCACCCGCCCAGTTTACCTTAATGAACCGTCCTCTGCGGTGCCAAGCAGGGGGGGAAAAACTGCACCTGGCTAAATGTCAGCTAGTGACAGACTCCAACTGAGGCGGACATGCTAGCCGTTAGCAGCGTCATCTTCAGCGGTCCGCTTCTCCGCCGCCGCTCCGCTTCGGCACGCGAACTCCGCCCGGTTTCATTGGCGCGACTTCAGCCGTTGGAACGACGGCGGTGGGAAACTCTGGGACGGCGAAATCCCGAAGATATCAATTTAAAGTACCTAGGATGAGGCTAAATATTCAGTCAAGATGGCTTAAAAAATACGCCCCTTTAGGGGAAAAAAAACCACCTCGGCCAATTGTTGGTCGCCGCTTTACCTCGCACGCGACGCGCACCGGTTAACGGTTGGTCCGTAAGACCAATCGGACTCATCGGAGTCTTTTCGGAGCTCATCACGGAAAAAAACGATGAGAAAAGCAACGGGACGGCTACTGCGTGCCCTCTGGCCTCAGCTACATCCACGGCCACCTCACCGCACACCTTATACACCCCTACTGTGCATGTGTACATGGAGGACATCGTATTTAATTAATACGTAACGTTAGCGAAACATGATAAAATAATTGCAGATCAGTTAATTTATATTTACAACATGACTTCTCAAGCTAAAGGCACTTTACAAAAAATATCTTTATCAAACACTGCAGACAAGTTCAGTTTATTATTCAAATTGGCTACAAAAAAGCAGAGTTGGTAGTAACTAGTTACATTTAGTCAGTTACATTTACTTTAGTAACTTTTTGGAAAAGAAATTTACTTTTAGAAGTATTTTTACTACACTGTACTTTTTACTTTTACTTTAGTAATTTTATTATTATCAAGTATTGCTACTCTTACTGTGAGTGACTTCATAAAGTTACATAGTGGGTAGAGTATCCAGAAATTAAATTAAATTATCCAGAAATTATTCAGCGCACTACATAAAGAACAAGGTTGTTTTAACCAAAAAAATATCACCAGACACAGACACCTGCAGGATTTGTTTCAATATTTGTTAACTATTTTGAAAAGGAAAAAAATAAAGATTTGGAAACATGTTTTGTTATTTTGTAATTATGGTATTTATATAAAATATTTTCATACTAGTCTTTAAAATAACAATGTTTTCATTGTTATTTGGTATGTTTTGGTATGTCTAATGGTGTAATTTTTAAATATTAAGTCATGTTTTGACTTAATATTTAAAATTAATATAATATTATTATATATTAATATAATATATAATATAAGTACTTAATATAACTGTTTTGATCAGTTACTCAGTACTTGAGTCACCTTTTTATTCTTACTTGACTAATTTCTTTCTACATTTTACTTTTACTTAAGTAAAAATGTGTTGAAGTAGTGCTGTACTCTTGCAGCATTCACTCCTCGACTAGTCTGTACCAATAGCAGAAAGAAAAAACTCCTCTTTAACAGGAATAAACCTCCAGCATGTTTGAGAAGACAGAGCAAACACACACAAAAATTATAGCAAATTATTATAGCAATCCCTCTTGACAATCATTTGGAAAACTTATTTTGCTACAAGTGTAAGGAAAAACACGTTGTGGGCTCAACAACAGAATTGACTTTGTGGGTTGCTTCAATGAAAAACCTGCCAAAAACATTATTCTCCCATTGACTCATGCTTGGTGCTAGATTGGTTATATTTGTTGATTCACTTTAAATAAGTAAAATATTATACTCAACTAGAGCTTTATTTCTCAGAAAAACAAATGAGACAAACATTTCTCAATGTATAACAATGTTTTTTGGGAAAAAAATCTGATTTATTCACACCTTTAAAAAATGTCAATGAAGCAATAAATAAGACCCACCTCCATCTTTATTTGCAGTACAGCAATAAATTTAATGATTTGATCAGCTTTAAATCTAGATGGCTGCTTTTTCAGTATTTGGTAGTTTTTGTGAATTATAGCCAGAGAAAGCAATCAATCAAAGATCAAAATCTGCAAAAAAAATAAATAAATAAATAAATAAATAAATAATGTGTTGGCCTTTACAAATAATAATAATAGTTTTATATCAAACGATGAATAAATAAATATTATTAAATATTACAATTTTACTTTCCTAATCTTACACATCGTCACATTCCAAAGATAATGACCCAAGTCGTTTTTAGCCAAAAGTGATTTTTGCAAATTTAGATGAAAAAATAAAAATAAAAATCTTTTTTGGCAAAAAATGACTGAGATCATTATTTAATATCTATTTTAAGAGTTATTTATAACTCTACATCAGTCTATCTCAGCTAACATCTTAATATTTATCAATTATGTGTAATAAATAATTTATTTGGTCACATATTGAGTAACTCTCGTTCCTCAGGGTCAGCTTCGTGTTTGGACCTCATGCTGTTTCTCTCCACCCTTTCATCAGAAATCCATAGTTTTTATCTCCACCCACAGAACCTTCATTGGCTCTCTGCTGATGGACGTGAAGCTGAAAAACTTCGGCTCTCAGCATTTGGGTTCTGTCTTCAGCTCGCCGCGTTGGATTCATCTCAGGTAGAGCCTTCATTTCACTCTTCTTCATTTAGCTCAGCTCACTCTTTAGTAATTTTAAATCCTGTTTTTGTAGGTTACAGGTGAACAGAGCCAGGATGCTGTTTGCGTTTCTTCTTCTGTCCTCTGGGTTTTTCCTGGATCTGGTGGTGTGTACTGCAGGTAAGAGACGCCATTGCTTCAACACAAACTGCAGCACTTTAACGCATTTTCTGTACATTACTGCTGTGGACAGGAGAATAACAAGTTTGTTTTTCTCTTGACCTATGACCCCGGTCAAGGCATTTTTCACTCGGTGTGGTGGCAGCTTCCCTTTTCGCTCTCTGCCAAATCCCTCGTGTTTCTCCACAGGATGTGGTCCAAACTTCTCAAGCTTGACAAGACTTAAATACATGCACTGTCAGCTCGGATGAATATCAAAGTTTAGCGCCGCATCCTGTCCAACTCTTGTGGATAAACGGAGAGGGGAGCGAGCCAACTGACAATCTCGCAAAATTGGTAATAAATCGAGTCTTTGATGCGAACAAAGACGCTCTGATTCAGAGAGTGACAGGGCCTTGAGGAGCCCTTATGACGTGTCATCTTCTGAAAAGGAGGATCTGATGGTTGTCAGGATCACACTGTGGTGATGGGTCCCCATGGCCTTGGCCTGGATTCAGGCTTTTGATACTCTTTGTCTGCGCCCCCATCAAACGCTGCCATGCCACTGAGGCTCTTTAAATTAACACTCTGCTCTAAATAGACTGCAGTCGACTTTCAGGGAAAGAAAGTGGCCAAATCTCCAGGATACCAGAAGCACTTCGTGACCTTCAGGGACCCCAAATCCCACCTCAGATTAGTCAGAGTTAAGCCAGCTGGTCAAGTGATTTATATAAAAAAACATTTAGTGACCAGAAGTGAAAAATTAAGCAGGTCTAACTTTATGACTGTACTGTACTGTTTCTCACCTTTGCCTCTTAAATTATTACATTTATGACGTTACCTCTGCAAACTTTAACGTGTTTTATCAAGATTTTATGCTAAATAAACAAATTTGTGACGTAGAATAAAACGCACATAATTTTTGTATTTTTTCACACTTAAAAATCAGGAAAGTTTGGTGTGTGTGTTCAATGCCACATATTACTTTGTAGGACAACATTTCACTCAAATTAAAAGGTCTTTTTTAGTAAGTTTAATGTTTTTACCCATTTGTTTTTGTAATACGGCCAATGCCTCGTCAGATTGAGTCAGGTTTATTTACATCATAAAAACACCAAAATATAAAGTCATAGAAAATACAGTCAACAATTGAAACATAACGTTTTGTTAAGTGTCATTGTTACACATCAGATTGTTGATTAATGTTTCATTTATTCTGATACAAAAGCAACACTAAACCTGTGTGTTTTTAGTCATGATTTTAAGTGTTTCAGCTGTTTTTCAGTTTTCAGGAAGTTCATTCCAGATTTGTGGTGTTTTGAAGCTGAATGCGGCTTCTTCATGTTTGGTTCTGGTTTTGGTTCTGGTTCTACAGACCAGGACCAGAACCTGAGAGGTCTGGAAAGTTGATACAACAACAGCAGATCTTTAATGTACTGTGGTGCTCAGCCGTTCAGTGATTTATAAACTAACAACAGTATTTTAAAGTCTTTTCTGTCAGTGGAACTGGGTTTATGTGCTCCATCTTCCTGGTTTTAGTGAGAACACGAGCAGCAGCATTCTGGATCAGCTGCAGCTGGACGATTGATTGCTTTAGGCACTGTTGCAGTAATCAGTGCAACTAAAGATCAACTCATGGATGAGTTTCTCTAGATCTTATTGAGACATTAGTCATCTATTTCTGGAAATGTTCTTCTATCACCTGAAGATAGAAGGTGATAGAAGCATCAGGTTTCCAAGATTTTCAGTTTGATTCAGGTCTGAACTTTGACTGGGCCATTCTAACACATAAGTACGCTGTAATCTAAACCGCTCTATTGTCGTTCAGACTGTGTGTTTGGCTTGATGATCTGCTGGAAGGTGAAAATCCACCACAGTCTCAAGTCTTCTGCCTCCTCCAACTGGGTCTCATTTGACCTGAACACCTTCTTCTACATGTTTGCTGTTTTTCATACAAACTCAAAAAAAGACGTTCTTCTTGCCACTTTTCAATTAAGGCCAGAGTTATGGACTGAACAACCAGATTTTGTGTCAACAGATTGTCCCAGTCTGAACTTTCGATCTCTGTCTCTCTTCCACCAGGACAAAATGCCTCTCAGTTTCTCCTTTAATGCTTTACTCACATCTCCTGTCAGTTTTGGTGGAAGAGAACTGACAGGAGATGTGAGTAACATTCGAATGTTAGAAAAGAACAGAGCCTGAGACATTGTTTTATAACCAAATCTTCTTTACAGACTCCATTTCTTCACCACCGAACTGTCTGCTGTGTCCCATGATTCTGTTTGCTCTCTAATGTTTTCTAAGAAACCTCTGAAGCCTTCACAGAACAGCTGTACTTATAATGAGATTACATTACCCACAGGTGGACTCTGCTTACTAATTAAGTTACTTCTAATGCTGCGTTCAAGTTACGGTGGAAGTTGGGACTTGAAGCTGGGTTCGACGTCAGACCAGAGGAAACAGCAGTTCCAGTTAAGAAGTCAGGATTTCAACATGGTGACGCCCATAGACATTGTTTGTAGTACTTCTTATCACCTTTGTTTTAACACCAGTATTAATCTATTTGGTTTTAAATTGGACGTACTTCATGTGTGCACTCCTACATGTGCATATTTTCACCACTGTTGATGTGCGGAGCGGCCATATTGAAATACGAAGTCGGTCTTACTGGGGTAGCTGGAGTTGCTCCCACTTTCCCAGTGGGAAACTTGAACCTTGGAGGGTTTTCCAGCTGGAAAGTCAAAATTCCCAGCACAACTGGAAAGCAGCATTATTCAACTGCTTGATTCCTTTTTCTTTATTATGCACTAAAGTACTTTGTGATGGTCTCTGACATAAAATCCCAATAAAATACTTGAAATCTGTTGGTAATAAGACATAATGCTTTAGGTTTACTTATGAATACTTTTGCAAGGTACTAAACATGATTAAGGTTTAAACTCACACAAATGAGAAAGTTTCATCCTTTGAGAGCCACAACACTGCAAAACACAAAGTCTTACCAAGTATTCTTAGTTTCTAGAGCAAATATCTGAGTACACCTGAAATAAGACAGAAATAACTTATAAGTAACATTTTAGCAAAATACAGGAGCTTGTTTTACGTCTATAATTATTTTAAATTGATTACTAAAAGTATTAGTTACATTGGCAGATTATATCACTTGTGACATGGGAAAAATGTCTTGTTATAAGTGAAATAATCATAATATTAAACAATTATTGATTTAAAACAATCTTCCATTTTGCTGAAAAGTTACTTGTAAGTTAGTTTTTCCTTATTTCAAGTGTACTGAGGTATTTGGACAAGAAACTAGACCAAAAATACTTGATAAGATTTTGTGTTTAATTAAACCTCTGAGTCTAATCCCAAATCAGAGGCAATTAGATTATGGCACTGTGCTGTTGTTTTATCAAAATCTTTGCAACTACTAACCTGAAATATACTGTCTAATTTATTCCATATTTCCTCTTCCAAAATCAGCGCAATCTGAACTGAGAATCACAACCATTAAGGTAGTTGGTCTTCCTCTTTTATTTCAATAAATCAGTTTGATCAAAAGGTCCAGGATAACTGAAGTTGTGTCTGTATGCATTACTAGCAAGATCCATATACGATGTCCAAAGGAGGTCAGCTGGAAGGCTTTTGCATGGATCTGCTCTCCGAAGTGGCCAAGAAAGTTGGACTGAAGTACAAAGTGAAGCTGGTGAAAGACGGCGCCTATGGCCGGCAGGATGAGAGCGGGAACTGGAACGGGATGATTGGAGAGGTGGTGAGAGGGGTGAGCTCAGCAACCCTTAAACCAGTCAAAACACTTCAAAATTTAAAAAAGACAAATATTCATTCATGCTTTCCTTTCGCAGGAGGCAGATCTTGCGATTGCGCCGCTGACTCTGACTGCAGCGCGGGAGAAAGTGGTGGGCATGACCAAACCCTTCATGCAGACTGGGATCAGCATCCTGCTGAGGAAGGACATCTCAGAGGGAGCGGGTTTCTTTGACTTCCTGTCGCCCTTCGCTCCAGAAACCTGGATGGGTATTCTCATCGCCTACATGGCCACTGCAGCTAGCATCTTCATAGCTGCCAGGTTGGTAATACTAGTTTATATCACCTGGACAGGGAGGAATGCTGTCGCTAATATTTTAAACTTTTTAAATTTTTGTTAAAACTGATTTATTTTCCCCCTCTTACATTCAGAGTAAGCCCATGTGAGTGGAGTGAGGCTCAGAATGACAGAAACAGATTCAGTTTCCTCTACAGCCTGTGGTACGCAGCTGGAGCTCTGACTCTACAAGGTAAAAACAAGATTTAACTAATTGGTTAACTATCACTAACAGCTTTTTATTAAATTTATAAAATCAAATATTGTTACATATTAGCTTGATACAATAATAAATATTTACAAAGACTATTAAACTGTAAAATTCTGCCTGTTAAAACTGATTTATAGCAGAGTAAAGTAATGCGAACTAAACAAATTTACCCACAAAACACTGCGTAACAATCCTTACTATTGCATATACTGATAATTTCTTATATGAAGTCAATAACATTAACAATTTTAGCAATCATAGTGTTTATAAAATTATGTTTTTACTCCAAAGTGCTTTAAAAATCTAGGTGACAACACTGCAAAACCACAAATTTTTAGCAAGTAGTTTTATCTACACTAGAGCAAATATCGTATTGAAATAACAAAACTAATTTACAAGTAATTTTTCAGCAAGATATACAAGCTTGATTTCATTCTTTAATATTGATGAAAAAGTATTAGTTACAGGTGAAATAATCTGCAAATGAAGCAGCACATTTTCCCCATTTTATAAGTTAAAATGTTCCACTGGCAAATTATTTCACTTATAGCTAGTATTTTTTCAGGAATATTGAGGAACTATTTACTTCAAACAAGCTTCTATTCCTTGCTGAAAAGTTACTTTTAAGCTAATATTATTTATTTCAAGCATAATAAGATATTTGCTCAAGAAAGCAGACCACAAATACTTTGTTTTTTATACCTGCCAATATTTTTACCAATAGTTTTATCATAATAAATGTTACAAATTAAAAAAATCTTCTCCCAACGGCAAATTATTTCACTTATAGCTAATACTTTATCATCAAATTTAAGGAATTATTTACATAAAAGAAGCTTGAATTTTTTGCTGAAAAGTTACTTGTAAATTAGTTTTGTACTATATATTTGCATTAGAAACTACATAATAGTGTTTTTGTGTTTTTGCAGTGTGGTGACCTACATTTTGAAAGAACTTTTGAGTAAAACATAATGTTATAAACACTGCTACTAGTATATATTTTAATAATTTTATATAAAAAATGAGCAGCATGTACAGTGAAAAATACACTGTTTTGTGGGTTAATTTCAGAATAAATTATTGTTTTATAGTTTTGCTTTTTTCAAGTGTACCAAGATAGTTGCACTAGAAACTAAACCAAAAATACTTTGTATTTTGAAGCTTACCAATATTTTTATGAATAGCTTTAGAATAATAAAACTTGTTTTGTTCGACTGGCAGATTATTTCACTGATAACTAGTCATTTTTTTTGGTCAACATTAAGGAATTATAGACTTACAACAATCTCCTATTTCTTGCTGAAAAGTGACTTGTATATTAGTAGTTTAGTCTAATTTTAAGTGTACTGAGATATTTGCACTGTAAAACTAGACCAAGAATACTTGGTAAGATTTTGTGTTTTTGCAGAACAGCCATATTGAAGCAATATTTATTTACTTTTGTGCATCTCAGGTGCTGGTCCTCACCCCAAAGCCCTTTCAGGACGTGTCATCTGCAGCAGCTGGTGGCTGTTTTCTGTCGTTCTCCTGGCTTGTTATTTCTCCAACCTCAGCTCCTCCAGAACCTCAGAGTCCAGTCAGCTGACTGTGAAAGGGTTCGAGGACTTGGCCGGTCAGGACACGGTCGAGTACGGATGCCTGGCCGGTTCCTCCACTCTTGCTTTCTTCAAGGTGAGGATGGCCCGGCGTGGCTGGTCTGCCCTGTTTGGACTCACTGGAAATGTTTGTGTTTCTTTCCTTCACCCAGAATTCAAACAACCCAGTATACCGTAGAATCTACGAACACATGGAGAGAACGCAGAGCTTCGTGTCGTCTATGGACGAGGGGGTCAAACGAGCAAAGGAGGGAAACTTTGCCTTCATCGGAGAGTCTGTTTCTCTGGACTTGGCTGTAGCGCGTCATTGTGAGCTGGTGAGAGTGCATGAGGTCATCGGCATGAGAGGATACAGCATTGCTGCCCCACTTGGTAAGGATCCTCCTCATTTTGATTTACCAAATGTTAATCAAATATAAAACATTAAAGGTGACCTACTTAGAATAGAAAAAATGCATTTCTTGCAAAAATGCAGTGTGAATGCTGTAAGCTGAATATATTAGTAAAAACTGCAGAAGACTTGTAGAAATTTAAGAAATAGTCAGAACCAGAAGAATAAAGCAAAAGCCTGTAAAATATTAAAACTGTAGAAGAGGAGTGAAGCGTTTTCAGTCAATGCAAAAATCTAATCCAGAGTATTAGAAATGTGTGCAGAGCAATGCTGACAAAGCTAAGCTGGAAAGTTCCAACAGTTTATAAGATAAAATGAGCTAAAACGCAAAAGCTAGCGAGGGAGCTAGCTTTAACTAAAAGGAGGGTTGGAATTGGGGCTTAAATGGGGTTGGAGGGCAGCACAGTGGTGCAGTTGGTGGCACTGTTGACTTGTAGCAAGAAGGTCATGGGTTCGATTCCCGGCCCGGGGTCTTTCTGCACGGAGTTTGCATGTTCTCCCTGTGCATGTGTGGGTTCTCTCCGGGTACTCTGGCTTCCTCCCACAGTCCAAAAACATGACTGTCAGGTTAAATGGTCTCTCTAAATTCTCCCTAAGTGTGAGTGTGTCTGTATCTGTGCTGCAACAGACTGGTGACCTGTCCAGGGTGACCCCCAGTTTAAATTGGGGATGGAATTGGAATTTCTCTTTCTAACCCTATTCTCAACTCTAGTTCATAATAACATATTTTCTGATAAATGTACATAAAAATACCAAAACAAAATAAAAGCATGCATTAATATCTTATGAATTTAATAAAGGTTCCCCGATCATAAAGAACCTCAGTGTGGCAATCCTCCAGCTTAGCGAGGCAGGGGAGCTGGCCTATCTGCGGACCAAGTGGTGGGCCAGCAGCTGCATAGCAGACAAGGCCAAACCTGCAGCCGTGCAGCCGCGCAGCCTGAAGGGGATGTTCCTGGTGCTGGCTCTGGGCCTCGGACTTGGGACCCTCATGGCTGTTCTGGAGCTCACCTTCAAGAGTCGCAGAAAGGCAGCTGAACTACAGGTACGAGCCAGGTGTCAGTAGCTGCGTTTCCATTACAAATGTGCACAAATCTTAACCCATATTCTGCAAATGTTGAAAAAACATAATTTTGCAATTTTGGTGTTTACATGGCTGCACAGTGGTGCAGTTGGTAGCACTGTTGCCTTGCAGCAAGAAGGTTCTGGGTTCGATTCCCGGCCCGGGGTCT